>PVJO010034832.1:0-10537 GCA_004026905.1 Hystrix cristata | reverse complement strand
GCCGCCAAGCCACCTAGCGAGTGGCGTTTGGATGTCTTTCAGAGCCTTCGCAGGGATCGTCAGAGTTCTTCTCTACGTTGCCCACATTCCTGCCTGGCCTGCTTCTGTCGCAGGCCAAGAACTGATCGTACCTCTTGCCAGAGGGGAAAAAATTGAATTGAGGTGACGTGATCTCCTTACAGGTGACATGCAGGCTGTTTCAGCCTTTCCTTGTGCAGCTTTCCCTGAGCACCTGAGTTTCTCTCCAGCTAGCAGCCCAGGTTGCTGAGCTAAGACAGCTCTCACCCCAGGAGAGAGCATGGCAGCTTTGTGCTGTGTTAGCAGTGGTTGTGTTTTGCATAAAATGTCGGTCTTAACCACCTGTATGGGTCTACCCACCAATGAGGCCCTGGTTTTATTTCAGAAGCACACAAAGGGGTGAACCACTGTCTTACCATTCTGTATTGCCTTAGCTACTGAAGCCACTCAAAAGACTCTCTCTCTATATATATCTCATTACCACTCTGAGCAACTGGCAGAGAGAACAGGTGGCACTTGGGCACAAAAGTCTTCATGTAGACATCGAATCTCCTCCAAAGACAGAAGCTTGGGCCTTGTCCATGATAAGGCCTCTCTACTCCTCCTTATTTTGGCTTGGAATTACTTTCTGGCTGTTCTAATCATTGATCCACACCATGTAACAGTATATAGTGCCCGGAAATTACCAAAACTCAAAAATGTTAAGTGTTTTCATGTAATGTAGCATCCTTGGCATCATTTCCCAATACTTGCCCCTTCTCCACTGTTTTCTGTCATGTGTGGATGTGGGTGTACATGTGTAAATATGATTCTCTACTGGTTATGCTGACATGTAATCCACCTGAAACTGGCTGGATTTGGCTCGTGGCCATGTTCTGTAGGGAAGGAATGGGTTCTTAGAGGGACTGCTTCCCACTGGAATTCCCTAGAACTGGGAGTGGGTTGGGCAAACATTTTGCGTAGGTACAGTGTTGACTTGCCATTTCATGGTTTGAAATGGCACATTAGGGTGCTGAATATGACGCTGCCTTGCAGACTAAAAGGTTGAAGACCTCGAGCTAAGTTTTATCTTATAATATGGGCTGTGCCCCAGTGGAAACTAGTGCCTTTTGTAAGGGAGGTTTGGATGATGAGATATATCCTCTGCAGTTGAGGACTGTGGCATGTGGTGGCTGAGCAGAGTGCCTGGGTGTAGGCTTCCCCCTCAGCATACCTGGCAAGGTGTGTGATGAGCAAGCTCTTACACTGAAGGGCTCTGGGCTTTGCTCAGACCTCACAGGTGTCTAGATCACCCTTCACCATCATTTCGCGATCCAATGGCAGTGCTCTGTGCAGACTGCTGCCTTTCCTGGTGTTCTGTAAAGGGCTTCCATCTGGGCTGGACCCAGTTTTTTTAATCTAGAAGATGCCCCTGCAGACAGCCAGGACCTTTGTATTTTGTATTCTATTCTACAATAGAACATTCCCTCAGCAATGACCATTTGTATCTATTGTTTTTGTTTTAACACACACTGATTCATACTAATAAATATTTTAAGTTTAAAAAAAAAATAAAATAACCTCATTTTTAAATAAACAAATCCAATGATAAACTCTTTTCATTTTAACATAAATAACATTTTAGGGAAAAATGAGATTTTCTAAAACAAACAATTTAGGGAAAGTGACATGGATTTATGTTGTTTATAAACCTCTTTAATGTCGGGCTTGATAGAAGATAGCTGGATTCTCATATCTGCTTCTGCATTCAATATGTTGTGATATATTTGGGGATTTTTGTTTTGTTTTGTTTTTTGAGACAGGATCTTGCTATGTAGTTCATGCTGGCCTGGAAGTCACTATGTAGCCCATGTTGGCCTTGAACTCAAGGCAGTCCTTCTGCCTCAGCCTCCCAAGTGCTGGGGTCATAGGCATGCGCCACCACAAACTTTCTTTTTTTTTTGGTACTGGAGATTGAACACAGAGCCTCTGCCCTAAGCCACATGCCTAGCCCTTTTTTATTTCTTACTTTGAGACAGGGTCTCACTAAGTCACTAAATTGCTCATATTGGCTCAAATTTACAGTTCTCCTGCCTCAGGCTCCTAGGGGTTTACAGGCGTATATCACCACATGTGATACCTTAAAACTTTTGATCAGTATTGACCAGTCATTTTGTAGAATGTCTCACAAGTTGGGTTAGGTGGGCTGTTTTTGTTGTTGGTGCTGTGGATCAAACCCAGGTCCTTGCATGTGGCAGGCAAGTACTCTACCACTAAGCTACACCCAAAGTCCTGTAGGATGTTTTTCACAATTAAATTCAGATTATGCAATTTGGGCAAGAATACCCAAGTGATGTTCTATTCTTTTCAGCACATTATATCAGGGGTACATGATGATATGTCTTATTGAGATGTTCATTCTGATCATTCGATTGAAGTACTGGGTTTCTCACTTCATGCTCTTCTTTCAAATTGTATTTAAAATATTTAAGTTAGCCAGGCACAGTGGTACACGCATATAACCCTAGCTACTTGAGAGGCTGAGAAAGAGCACAGGTTTGAGGCCAGCCTGGGCCACTTAGTCAGACCCTGTTGCAAAATAAAAAAAAAATAAAGATCCAGGGATGTAGCTCAGTGGTGGTGGGGGGAGAGAGGAAAAATTGGGCGTGATGGAGCATGCTTGTTATCCCAGCACTCTGTGAGGCTGAGGCAGGAGGATTGCAGGTTCCAGCCCAATTTGAGCAAATTAGTGAGACCTTGTGTCAAAACTGAAAAATAACTTTAAAAGGGCTGGGGTTGTAGCTCAGTGCAGAGGGTCTGCATTCATCCCCAGCACAGCAAAAATACGTACATATATACAAATAAAGAGTAAATTACTAGAATAATAAGTGCTCCTAAAAAGTTCAAACAAAAGTTTATTTGGGGTAAGCTTCTCACTGAGCATATTTAGAGTAGATAATTCAATAAACTTCTCATTAGGCCTACTTCCCAGAGGTTGCTTACCACTGCCAACTGATAACATATCCTTCTAGTCCTTTTTTATTCATACACACATATGTAATTAGCTCATACCAAACATCTTCTGTAACTTTTTTGTTTCTTTACGTAATGGTGTCATTTATTTATTTACTTATTTTTGGTGCTAGGAATAGAACATGGGCCTTGTGAATGCTATAGGCAGCAGCACTATCACTGAGCTCTAGATCCTAAATTAGTTTTTATTTGTTTGTTTGTTTGTTTGTTTTTGAGACAGAGTCTCACCATGTAGTTCGGGCTGGCCTTGAACTCACTATGAAGCCCAGGTTGACCTCAAACTTGTGGCCATTCTCCTGCCTCCCAAGTGCTAGAATTACAGTGGGTACCACCATGCCTGGCTAAATTAGTTTTTAATACAGAACAAATTTACTATTAGTTTTTAAATTTCAAGTTTATAGAAAAATGTTCAAGTTTTTTCAGAAAAATTAAAAACTTTATAATACGAATTTTATACATTTATCACTAAAAATAGATTTATAAAAACACATTATTTTATGTAGAAAGGAGAAAAACTGCTGCCAGTTAATTGGAAGATACCATCAATTTTGGAGTTTTAAAAATATGCAAATGGGCATGTCTCAGTATGTTAATGCTGCTGTTACCAGGGTTCTGGGGCTCAGTGGGATCCTTCTGGGGGTTCTTTCCAGGTTCTTGTCCTGAACTAAGAATTGGACAAAACAGGCAAAAAAGGTAGAGAGGTTTTACATTTATTAGAGGTGGGAAAAGAAGTATACTCTGCAGTGAATGCAGGCCAATTAAAGTAGAAAAAGAAGTACACTCTGCAGGCTGAAAGTGGCTCACTGAAAGAACTTTCAGTGGCCACAAAATTAATGTCTGCTATCTTTTGTATTCCCCATTCTAGGACATTGTATCAAAAACTCGCTTGATTTCCAGCCAGAAGAATTGAAGATAGCATTTTCTGATTTGTCATAGGTGCAGGAGCTCCGTGATGATAGGTCATACTCACCTGCCCAGCCAGTTAGCCATGCCCCAATCTACTGCCTCTCTCCTATAACAAAATACTTGAGACTGAGTAATTTACAAAGAACAGAAGTTCCAGAAGTTCAAAATCAGGGCTCAGTGTTTGGAGGAGGTCTGGTATCTGCTTCCAAGATGGCATCTTGAATTCTGTGTCCTTACACAGAGTTCAAGATACAAAAACAAAAGATCAAAAAAGACAGATGGAAAGACAAAAGATAAAAAAAAAATGCACCCTTCATGCCTGAGACCTTTTATATGGGTATTGATCCTATATATAAAGGCTCCACCTTCATCATGTCTCAAAAATTACACCTCTGGGATTTGCGATTTAGCTCAAGTGGTAGAGCGCTTGCCTAGCAAGCACAAGGCCCTGAGTTTGATCCCCAGCACCCCCCCATCATACCTTTGAATACTGTTGCACTAGGGATTAAATTTCAACATGAATTTTTTTGAGGGGGACTCTATCATTCAAACAATAGCAGGGCGGGCTGGGGATTTAGCTCAGTCATTAGAGTGCTTGCCTTGCAAGCACAAGGGCCTGAGTTCGATCCCTGGCACCACAAAAAAAAAAACAAAAACAACAACAACAAAAAAAACAATAGCAGGGGGCCTTGGAATTGGTGAAACAGGATTGCCCCTTCTTGGCTTTTTACTAACCAGAATCCTTGCATGGTCTTCCAGCCACTGCCAGGACCCTATGACCAGCTGACCCTTGCAGCCTAGAGCCATGGAGTTAAGGAACTTTTCCCGTGTGGATTCTGAGTTTCGATACACTCTCTTCCCGATTGTTTACAGCATTATCTTTGTGCTGGGGGTCATCACCAATGGCTATGTGCTGTGGGTCTTTGCCCGCCTGTACCCTTCCAAGAAACTCAATGAGATAAAGATCTTCATGGTGAACCTCACCGTGGCTGACCTGCTTTTCCTGATCACTCTGCCACTGTGGATCATCTACTACTACAAGCTGGGTGACTGGATTCTTCCCAAATTCCTTTGTAACCTGGCGGGCTGCCTCTTTTTCATCAACACCTACTGCTCTGTGGCCTTCCTGGGAGTGATCACCTATAACCGCTTCCAGGCAGTAAGATATCCCATCAAGACTGCTCAGGCCAGCACCCGCAAGCGTGGCATCGCTTTGTCCTTGGTCATCTGGGTGGCCATCGTGGCTGCTGCATCCTACTTCCTTGTCATGGACTCCACCAACGTCACTAAGACAGGCTCAGTCAACATCACTCGCTGCTTTGAGCATTACGAGAAGGGCAGCGACCCTGTCCTCATCATCCACGTCTGCATCGTGCTTGGCTTCTTCATTGTCTTCCTCCTCATCCTCTTCTGCAACCTGGTCATCATCCGCACGCTGCTCATGCAGCCGGTGCAGCAGCAGCGCAATGCTGAGGTCAAGCGCCGGGCGCTGTGGATGGTCTGCACAGTTCTGGGGGTGTTCGTCATCTGCTTTGTGCCCCACCACATGGTGCAGCTGCCCTGGACCCTGGCCGAGCTGCAGAAGTGGCCGACCAGCAGCCACCAGGCTATTAATGATGCTCATCAGATCACCCTCTGCCTCCTCAGCACCAACTGTGTCTTAGACCCCATCATCTACTGTTTCCTCACCAAGAAGTTCCGCAAGCACCTCAGTGAAAAGCTTCACAACATGCGCAACAGCCGGAAGTGCTCCCGGGTCACCACTGACACAGGCACTGAGGTGGCCATTCCAATCAACCACATCCCTGTCGATTCCCTCAAAAATTAGCCCCTGCTCATTGGGGTCAGGCCCAGAGTCTTCTCTTCCATGGGCGCCTTGGAAGAGACAGTCACTTCCTCCCTGGGCACCGGTGGTCCACTCAGTATAAAGGCTACCTCACGCGGGCAGGGATGATGGCAGTGCTGGACTGCTGGAAGATCCAGAACTCGAACCAGCACCTCATCCACCTTTGGGCACATCAGGCCCTTGCTCTGAGCCCCTGGGGCTGATGGGGCTTGGAGGAATGTGGGGGTCAGGGGGTAGACTCTGAGCCACCCCCAGTTCATCCCACTGAGGTAGCAGCCTCAAGTTTTGGGCAGCTACTCCCAAGCACTGAAGGCAGGGGGTGGGGTGGGAAATAGACTTTCCAGGCTGTGTGGAAGGATCTTTGGGGCACAAGTTTGGTCGAGGATTGTGTCATCCTCTTTCTACCTACAGGAGCAGGTCCTTTCCCTGTGGAAGTGGCCTAGCAGAAGCTTCTGACTCAGCCAGCAAACTTGTCCCGAATGATAGCGACAGAAGAGAAGACATGAACAGGGCAAAAGCTGGGATGGGAGCGCATTTCCTGTGCAGGACTTGCCTCAGGCCGAGGCAACTCTGAGGGACTGGGAGAGAGATGGCCTCTCCTTCATCTTTCTGATTTAATCCCAGGCCCTGATTAAGGACCTTCTGTGGGACTGAAAGTCCCCTCAAAGCAAAATTTGAGAGTGCTCAGGCCAGGGCTACTCAAGGTCCAGAGGCTTCCATGGGAATGGCACCTGGGCAGGAAGAGCCTGAGGTTTCTGGGTAGGAGAAGCCTGCTCGCTCTGGGAGACCCCTCCTAGCCTAACTTCCAGGAGATGGAAGGGACAGTTACAGTGCCAGGATGGAGGGTGTCAGCTTTTCTTGAGGACCTCTAGATACTTGCTTGTGATTTTTGGTAAGTATTCAGATGAGACTCTTCTCTTTCCCTCAGCCAAGTACTTGCAGTGTGAGCCCCGTAGCCTCAGACATGGGGGCTTGGAGGAGCATTCCCTGGTGTCCAGCGCTCCTCTCAGAAATCTTCCTCATGAACTTGGGACTCTTGTTTCCTGTCTGCCAGGCAAGCGCTGGCTTGCTGATTTTGATACATATCTCCCAAAGGGCCAGTAACCTGCTTGTCTTTGAGAGGGCCCGAGCAGCATACTCAAGCTTAAGTGTCACACAGACCCAGGTTCAGTCTTGGCTTTGTCACTTCCTGCCAGGGGACTGGGAACTCAATTTCTACCTCTTAGTGTTGTTGTCTGTGAGGTAAAATCTATGTCACGAGGTTGTTCTAAGCAGCAGATGCCGAGGCAGACCCATCTTGGTCAGGGTGACTGCTCCTCCCAGGTCCCCCTCCTCTGAGAACTCAGACCCTTTGGTCCTCCAGTGGGAGCTGAAAGAATAAGAGGTGGGCATCTGGATTCAGGCATGCTGCTGCAGGTTTTGCAGGCCACTTACTGAGGACATACAGACTCTGGAGCCATGAGCATGTATATGTGTGTGTTGGTGTGTGCAGGGCTACTGCACCCACATGAGTGTGGTAAAGAAAATGGCTGCTCGTGGAGAAGCGCAGAGCAAAGCAGAAACTGGAGAGAAACCACAACCAGGAGCCTGGCGGGAAGAGGGGACAGATCTTGCGGGACCTGCTGGGTAGCCGTCCTCTACACACCTTCTGTTGCGTCCTGTGACAGTGTCCTGTCAGGACTCCTTCCCTTATCTTGCCTAAGCTGATTTAAATGAGTGTCTATTACTTGCAACCAGAAGTGCTACAAACAGGGTGGATGTCCATGTGCTCATGCACAGTACTTCCTGAACTTCAGTCACTTGCATACCTCCTTGCAAGCTTTGCAATATCCATGTGTCAGCTGTATGTTTACTTAATATTTTTCTTTGACTTGAGTCAGGTTTTAAAACTCACATGAATCGAAAAAGAACTTAGAATTGTAAATGAAAAAAATGCCTCCTGCTACAGATAGAATGTAAACATAAAAATGAAAATAAAACTATTGCAGCTGTTTCTCTGTGTTTTGTCTGGTTACCCCAGGTGCCCCACGGATTCATGTAGCGCACCTCAAGAAACCCTGCTGTCCTGTGTAGAACGTGCTCGGGGTCTGCATTCAGTAAGTGCTCAGTAAAGAGTAACTGACAGCTCCGAGTTGGTGACTCGTGATTACCCCCTTGCTTTTCCTCGGATGGTGTCCCAACACATAGATCAGGCTCTTACTTCCAGCCGGGTCTCTGTAGGCCCTCTGTACCCATGCACCCTTCACATTCCCAGATTCAACCAACTGCTCATTGGAAATATAAAAATAAAATCGTGTCTGTACTGAACATGTAAACTTTTCCCTTGTCATTATTTCCTGAACAATACAGTATGACAACTATTTACATAACATTTGCATTGCTTTAGGCATCATAAGTAATCTAGAGATGATTTTAAATATATAGGAAGAGGTGAGGAGGTTGTTTGCAAATATGCCATTTGGTTTAAGTGATTTAAGCATCTGAGGATTTTGGTGTCCATAGGGGGCCTGCAGCCAAGGCCCCTCAGCACCCCAAGCTTGACTGTAAGGTCCTAGCTGTGCTCCAGCCCTGCCGATCTCATTGCCGCCCCCAATACTGCCGCATCTATTTCCCCTGTAACCTTTGCCTGGTTGTGAATTTAGGCTCCTCTTCTTTTTGACCCAGTCGAGAGCACCTATGCGCAGGCTTCCCGGGTTCCTCCAGGCGGCATTTTAGGGCTGGGAGGACCCAACCTTTTAGATCTTAATTACCAAAATTACTGAGGTTTAGGCCTGTCAGAGTCTTCTCTGTCCTGTGGTGCAAGAATGTGATCTCCATCATTTGTTAATTCATTTTCTTATACATGCCCTGGAATTGAGATCCACCTGTCACCAGAGGGTGTGGCTTCCTCAGGGTGTAGCATAAACACAATATGTGCACTTATTTTGAAAGATTTAAGGAGACTGTCTGTAGAGACAAAGTGGGGAGAAATTCAATACATGGTCTCTCAAAGATCTGTGACCATCTATGAAAGGAAGATATAAAGAATTTGCAGAGGATCAGAACATTTTGGGGCTGGGAGGGCCCAACCTCTTTATCTTACTGACAGGAATAAAGGGCCTGGAGGGGTCGAGTTATCACAGCGGTTGCACAGCGCAGAACTGCAGCAAATGCAGGACCTGCTGTTCGTTGCATCTCTGTTCCTGCGGTAGTGTCAGGGATGGTGGGAAAAGCTGAGGTGGAATTCTTCTCATGAAACCTCGCTAATTGGGACTTCCAAGGCGTCCTGTGCACCAGGAAGATCTTGCCTTGCATTTTCCTCGGGTCTCTTCCTTTGCCCCAGGGAGCTGCCACAATCTCAGTTGGTCACAAACACTAGAGTGGATAAGGCAGGTCACAGTTGACTAGAGCTGGGCATGTTTATACTTACTTGTGCTCATCTGTGCTTAAGACCTAAGGCCACAAGGAGATAGAATAAAACCTCTTGGAAAGCGCCTGTGTTTTGCACAGACTTGGTATTTCATGTTGCCCATGACATCTTGCCAGTGAGGGGTCCTCCCGCTCATTCATCATCTGTCCACCACCCGCCTGTCCATCTATTCATCTACCCACACATTTAGATACCCCCAAAAAGCTCCCATGAAGTGCCTATTTTGGTTCAGTGACTATGCTAAGCATAGTTTTTATCTGTTATCTCTCTAAAACCTCATAGCCTTCCTGAAAAGTATGTATGTGGTTTTATTTCCACATTCAAGAATAGACTAGGGGGCTGGGGATTTAGCTCAGTGATTAGAGTGCTTGCCTTGTAAGCACAAGGGCCTGAATTCAATCCCTGGCACCACAAAAAAAAAAAAAAAAAAAGAATAGACTAAACTGAGTGTGCTTCCACAAACCTGTAATCTCAGCATTCTGGAAGGCTTGAGGCAGGAGGATTACAAGTTCAAGCTCAGCCTGGGCAATTTAGTGACTGAGTGAGACCTTGTTTTAAAATAAAACAGAGGATGTAATTCAGTGCAAAATCTCCAGGTTCAATCCTCAGTACTGCCAACAAGCAAATAACTTAAAAAAAAAAAATGGCTGAGGATGTAGCTTAGTGTGAAGGCCCTGGGTTTAATGTGCTGTATGAAAAAACAAAAAACAGAATAGACAAGGACCCAAACAGACTGATCAAGACAGTGGTAGCCAGAGTAGCAACTGGGCTCCCTGAGACCATGGCCGCAGAAGACACTGATTGCCTGGCTGGCTGAGCATAGTGAAAAAAAATCATGGGGAAACAATTGCTTTTTGTTTCTTGAGACAGGGTCTCAATATGTAGTTCAGGCTGGCATTGAACTCACTGTGTAGTGGCCTCAAACTTGTGGCAATCTTCCTGCCTCAACCTCCCAAATGCTGGGATTACAAGTGGGCACCACTACACCTGGCAATGGGGAAACAACTTTGTATGTGGACCTATGTGAGCAAGGTACCCTGTGCTGCTTCTCAAGGCAAAGTCTTTCAAATGAGTTTACACTTTTGAGCTCTGCAAGGGGTAGAATCTGGACAATTCCTGAGATGCCTCAAGGCATCCCTCATATTGTTCTGGTGCAAAGTACTTGACTTCTTTTTAATGGCACTAATTTCTTTAGCAACCAGGTCTTCCTTGGCCTTGACTTTAAATAGCTTCTCTCCTGGCCAAACTGCAAGTTTTTCAAATCTTTCTGCTCAGAATTCTACCAGTAAGTCTGATGGAAAGCAGCAAGCAATTCCAATGTCACAGCTTAAATGCTGTGCTGCCTT
>PVJO010034831.1:0-10539 GCA_004026905.1 Hystrix cristata | reverse complement strand
GGATGTCGCAGGGCGGGATCGCTTTGCAGGCTTTGTCCCGCTGGCTGCCGGGGCCTCTCACCTGGCTGGCTGGCTGGCTGAAAAGGAAAAGATACTTTTTAGAGACATAAACACCCTATTCCACAGAACATGCTAATTACATTTTACTGGTATGATCAAATGGCAAATTTGAGTAACTCTAAAATCCACACTAAATTTTAGGTGATAATTTTAAATTTTTCGTATGCTACTTCTTTATTATGTTATATTCAATTTAAATTAATTGTATTAACCACCAAATTGTTTCAAGAACAACAAATGTTTAAAGTTAGGAAGGCATATATTTTGAATACTGCAGATTTCAGCCCGACTTACCATACAGTAGCTCAATGAAGATAAAGCGTGCACAGACAAATTTAAGTGTAGGTATGGTATAATGGATCATTTTGAAATTTAATTAAACTCCGTATTTGTTGTCTACTCTTGTTCACCAATCTACCCTAATGCTAAAATAGCTTAAAAGAACTGTATTATTTGGTCAGGATTTTGCAGGTCGGGAAATCAGGGGGTGGGTGTGCTTGTCCAGGCATTTCCTATGGCCTTTGTGGTGTTTTCTGCAGTTAAGCATTTGGCTGTAATCAACTAGGTTATCGGCTGGTGATGAGGTTCAGTTGGGGTGCTGGGCAAGCTGGGGAATTAAACTCCTTCCCCCACATGCTGTCCCAGCTTGAATGGTTGGGACGTCTCGAGGCTAGCGTGCCCTCTACAGCTCTGTCTCTCTCTCCCCTTTCCTCCTCTCCTCCAGTGTTTTCCAACAGGACTGAGAACTTCCACAGAGGAATTAAAATCTGCTGAGGCTTGTGCTCAAGAAATACACAGTGCCATTTCTGTTGCATTCTCTTCGGCAAAGCCAGGCGCAAGTCAGTCCATATCCGGGAGAGGGAATAATAGAATCCAAGGTTTTAGCAGTGAGTGGAATGCTAGATATCATTGTGGCCATCTTTACAAATACAGTCTAGTCAGCTTAGTACATTTTGACTTGCTACCATAAATTGTCATAGATTTTACAGAATTATCAACTTAATTAGCAACCAGAGGGTCTTTCTCTAAAATTAATGTTTATTTGGGAATAGCAAAGTGCAGCAATGGTAATGTTTGTGCCCTAGTAAACAACAGACATATTCAAAGATCTCGAAAGTTTTTGAAGACAAAAATGAGGAGGAGCTCCTCAGACACTTGGCCTCTCAAGGAAATCAAACCCGAATGAATCTGATGAACATGATGGGTAAGAATTTCCATCTACCATTTAGGCAAAGCTCTTAGAAACAAACTGCAGGAATACCTCAGTTCTGGAACACTCCTGTTTGCAAACAATTTGGTCCACAACAAAAGCGTTCGGCAAAATTTGTTTCCTTTTGCAAACTCCATATCAAGTGACAAACATGACCACAGTCATCTTCCCCACACAAACACAAACGTAGCCATCTCCCCCCAAATCATAAAACTAGTTAAGTTTGTAAACCGAGGTACCACTGTGCTAACATCTTGCCAGACTACATAGAGGCCCACGTTGCATGGCACTTAGGAGTGCTCACTCATTTCAGTGATTTTTTTTCCAGCAAGATATCGCTGAAACCAGAGATGCCAAATTCTTAAAAGGCCTACACAGAGGCAACTCCCACACCCAATGGTGAAAATCCACTTTTGTCTTAAGCAGAAATTTTCCTAAATAATGGAACTGAAACAGTGAACAGCAATAAGCAATTTAATGAAGAGTTTGATGTTCGTTAATTTCGACATTCTCATTTCATTAGCTAAAACAATTGAGCATCGAGAGGTACAATCTTGCTCAGGGTGAAAGAACTAATAAGTTGCCAAGCCAGTACACTTGATCCCATTCCTTTCTGCCTCCCACTGCGCGTCATTCCCTGACACGACTTAGCTTTGTAGTTCTGCGAGTGATGGTGTATTTTTGTAGAGCCCATAATCTAAGAATTTTTTTTCATTTTTAAGTAGTCAAAAATGAAAAAAAAATGAAAAAGAAAAATATTTTTATGACTTTTTTGTGATATACATAATTTAAGTTTTAGTGTTTATGAGAAGAACTTTATTGGAACATTGTTGCACCATTTCATTTCTCTAATATTTGTGCTGCTTTCAGACTACAAAGGCAGAGTTTGGTAGATTGACAGAGCTCAATTTAGGCCCAAAAGCCTGAAATATTTAGTATCTAACGGTTTAGAGAAAAAGTTTCCTTCCCGTTGCCCTGGTTTTTATCTCAGTTTGATCTATTATTTATTTATTCTTCCCTCGCTTGCCTTTTCTTTCTTTTTTCCTCTTTCACTTCTCCCTTTATCCTTTCTTCCTTCATTTCTTCTCTTCATTCCTCATATACTTTCCTTTTAATGCTAACAATCCCCTCCAAATAGTTTCCTTCAATTTTTGCATGTGTTTATGTTCTTTATTTCTATTACATCTATTAATGACAGAGCCCAAATGATCTTTCAAATTGGTACTCCACCCCAAAAGCAGACATTCGTTTCCTTGTTAGGTACATGGAAACCTCAATCCACGACAGCTTCAAACTGAAAAATGCAATTGATCAGGAAAAATGTTAAAACATATCATATTAAAAAACAAACAAAAATAAACAAAAACAGAACATTTGCACCTGGGTTGGAAGGATATCCCTAGTGCATTTCTTTACCTTTTCCAGGGTTTCACTTGAATACCCGGATGTTTTCCCTCCCCATTGCTTTTAAAGTGTCACAGACCCCCACAGTTCTCTGTTTTTTCCTGTTTTAGTTTTCTCAGACATTATCTCCGCAGAATAGACACGAGTCATGTAATAATTCATTGCTAAATATGTAAATTTGAAATCATTCTGAAAAATAATCAGAAAAGAAGTCACTATTTACAGTATGCAGTATCTGAAACCTTTAATAGAATCTATATATTTATTGTCTGTCCCTTACTAGAATATGAACTTTACGAGGTCAAAGATGTAGATTGATTTTGCTTATCGTGATTCCCTATTGCCTGGACCAAAACAATCAATACTTCTTGAACAAATAAAAAAATAAACATTAGTCTTTCATGTACATGTGATGAAATTTAAGTGAAATAACAATTTTTAATTACTTGACTTAAATGGAAACTAATCATTTTAAATTTTAAAGTAAGTAATTTGTGAAATGATGAGAATTGAGACCAAAAAACCTCTGCATCTTTTAACTGAAATTGTATTTTTTATTTTTTCCAATAAAATAAATCCAAACTATTTTACTATATTTTAAAATGTTTAATGTTTTTAAGTGACAAAGCAATGGCCTAATATCGCACTAATTTTGAACACTAAAATATTGGGAAATAACTGATAACTTAATGGATAAGAAGAGAGGCTTAATCTCAAACTTATAGAAAAATTGGAAGTACAATAGTAAAAATATAATTTCCTGATCCGATTATAAAAATGTTGTTAGAGTAAAAAGATCTGTTTCAGAAGCAGGCATCGCGTTTAGTAGTCAAGCCTCATTTCTGTCAGTTTGGAACAAATTCTCCATTCCTTCACTGGTTTCTTGACCTTAGTGTCTTTGAAATTAACAAGTTAGTTACTTTGTGGAATATGCCTCTTTGGGGTTTGTCTAATGTCTTTTCATTATGGGAATAGGTTGGAAATATCACAGAAACAATGCTGTTAATTTCTCATTGCAAGTATCACATGATTTACATTTTCCCACTTTTGCCCATAACAGACTTTGCTCGCTTGTTCAGGGTGACAGCCGCCAGCTAATAAAGGTGTTCATCTTCCCCTTTTAGTTACTAAGAATTTGGGGGACAGGGATCACCGTGAAGTTATGGATTATTTCTTGCACATTCTTCATGAAAAGCTCATTTAGTTCAGTCATTTAGTGTACCGACCTGAATGTGTCAAGGTTGTTTAATGTATCCCCTTGGGCCAGGATTCTGTATTATTTGTTACTCGGTGCATCTGCTCTTTGCTCAGTTGGAGGCCTCAGACTTGGGTGTTGCGTGATTTTGTCTTTTGCCATTTTATGGTGTGCCATTCCTCTCTGATGTAGCAGGGTAGCTCAGGCTTACCTTGGACGTTCCCTTTCTCTGCTCTGGTATAATTTCCATTGTTTCTTTTGAACTGTGACTGTCTCCAGGTCCTTTCAGTGGACAGAGTGAGGAAATGCATATATGTGAATGTTAGATAGATTTCAAATCCATCCCACTTTGGTTTTGTTTCTCCTGTGAGCCTCTGTGGGTCCTCCAAATTGGGTAACAATTTGTTCTCTGAGAGCAGTTCACAAATACAATTACTCACTTACTCTTTCAGTAAAAAGGTGAGTGGCCAATTTTACTTGCAATTAACCAATTACCCCATGGTTTCATTTGCCATGCTTGAGTCCATGTGTTTTTAAGCATTGTTTTTGCTGAATCCAAAACATACAGAAGGAGGTAAGCACCAGATTTGTAAACATTGGATTAATGCACTTGAAGAAGCACATACTTTCTTCTAGACTGTAGCCCAAAAATTTAAAATCAAACTTTGTGGAAACAGTATGATTATATTTTTCCTTTTTGTAAGAACCACAAAATCCCTACATAGTGAATTGTAGAATTGCAGAGTGAAGTATCAATGTCAATGCTTTTAAAAATCACTGGCTTGTGCGAGGGCTCTAATTTCATAGATCATTTGTTGTAATGGCTCCACAAAGTCAGCAGATTTTTAACAATGAATAAAAATGCTCCTATTTTCTTTTCTATTTTAAGGTAAATACAGTTATAGATGATAGATAAATAGCAGTAGATAGATAGATGAGATAGATGGTAGAATTTAAAAGGGATGATTGCTAACATTTTAATACTTTTTCTTGTCACATTTCACCTGAATAGTGATATTTCATTTCTATAAGGATTCCACCTTGACTATACAACTCGAACAACTTACTTTAAATTTTAAGAAAAGAATAACTGTTTCCGTGTCTCTCTCTCTCCCCTCTCTGTCTACCAGTATGTTACCTTATCTCCTCCTTGTCTTCTCTTAGTTATGAGATGTAGGTTCTCCCATCCTGGAACTTGTATAATGATAGTGAGGGAATGACTATACGTAGCTCACTGGGACAGGTAACACTTGGGATTTGCTGTCTTACAAATTAAGGGCTACCTTGACCATTCACCATATGGTGATTAGTCTTTTATCTGAGAAAAACAGGACCTGAACACCAGTTCCAGAAAAGCATGTGATTGTGTGGGTTGGGATAATCCTTTCCACTCAGAGAATTTTTTGAACATTTCAGCAATGGAGAGAAGGAAAGCATGAGATAATCTGTAAAGACTTCATACTTTCCCTTACTTCACAAGAATTAGAAAACAGCAAGATTTGGGCTGAAAATATTCGAAATCATTAAATTTTTTGCAATGCTTATTCTTTCCTCACATTTCATAAAGTTACCGGTGAATCTCTTTTTAATCACAAGGGGTAGAAGAGTCTTCGGAATTTGCTTGATCAGGTCACTTCTATTAAACAGATCGAAGTCCTGTTTCCAGCTGTTCCTACAACTGGAGGTGGCTAAGTACAGATTCATTCTAATCATCAGTTTTCTGTTTAGGAATGCCCCATCTTTCCTTTGATTTAAGCATATCTAAAGCATGAAACATCGTTCCTAGCCTCAGGGAGTCACTAGGAGAGACAGACATATACTCAGTAATTCAGCAAAGCAAATTGTGAATAGTGACATTTAAGTAAATACAAAGAACAATAGAATATAAGGGAATAAAGGAGTACGGATAGTTTCATGGTGGTGATTCATAGGACTTCGGCATTCAGAGTTGATATAAAGGCATTCTTTGGAGGATTAAGGTAGAAGTAAAGCCATTTCTTTAAGAAAGACTAGAGGAGCCAAGGCAGCAGGGTGTGGGAAAAGTAAAGCAATGAGAAGACATGAAATTATCATTCACTAAATAGTTTTCAACACACCTGTGACAGATTAAAGAGCCTTATAAAATCTCCAATACTCTTTCTATCGAATCCAGGAGGACTCTACTTTAACTAGTAGAATACAAACAGAAATCATGTGGTACAAATTTTTAGACCTTAAAAGACTTGAAGTCCCTAGGTCTTGTCTTTTGGATAACTCACTCTTGAAACTCAATTCCAATGCTGTAAGGAATCCCAAGCAAGGATGTGGAGAGGAGTAAACAGACAACACCAGCTGAGCTTCAGTATCCAATTTCCAGCCAGATGGATAAGCCATCTTGGGTGTGTGCTTTCCAACCCAAGTCAAAATGAACTGCCATAAGTTGATGCCAAATGGAGTAGACTTGGGTATTTCTTTGTGGAATAAATTAATTTAAAAGCACACAAATGTGACAGAATCCAAGATGACTTTTAGAAAAGTTACCCTTCCTTTGACTCAACCTGCCTGTCCTCAAACTCAAATGTGACCTAAATCACCCTACTATACACTACTTTGCTTTCAAAAATAGGTTCATGTATTTTTTTTAAGTACAAAGGGAATAGATCACTTGATTTTATCTCGATTCAAAGTGAATTTATCCAATAGTACAACTCTGAGATGCATATATAGTTAATTTAAAATATTACCTTATTCTTCAATCTTAACTAACAGTATATTTGATGAACAAAATATAATAGTCATATCCAAATACATGTATAGATATTACTGTGGGATTTACATTCACTTAATCCTAAAAATTTTACATGATTGAATGACAAAGTATTTTTTTCTGAAAAGGAGTAGTACAATAACCAAACGTGTTCAGTCACACTAGACTATTACTTAGTCTAGCTGGAAAATATAGAAGAAACCAACAAAGCCTAAAAAGCAGGGAAATGGTGCATTCATTACTGAGTCTCATTCAAAGTTCATTATAATGAATTTTTAATAGTCCACCCAGTGCATGGTGGAAGTTCTTTGACTGTTATTCAGTGTTCAGAAATTATCAATGTCATGCATATTTTGTTTATAAAAATATTTGATTTGTTTTGCATCTATATATTAAGATTAACCTCAAACCCAAGTACAAACAAAATTTATGTAATATACCACTTTAAAAAATTAGTAGCTAACTTCCCAATTATAGTTTCCTATTTTTAAATTATAAGTGCACCTATTTTATAAATAACATTTCAATATAACAGATAAACTTAATGTCTTTATATTGTTTAAAAAGTGCACGCGTTTGTGTATTTAGTTTTTAGATGCTTGGAGGGAATTTGCAGTGTATCTGGAAGCAAGATGCCAAAAATATTCATTTGTTATCAATTTTTCTTTGTATAAGACATCAAAATTATATTTCATGTTCTGGTTTATCTAAAATGTTTATTCTTTTGGAATACTGCTTTCTACAGATAGTAGCAAAACTTGGAACAAAATAAAGCACTAATACTATATATATATTCTATTTATGCATTTTTCCATTTCTGGAGATGGTCATATGATCATTTTGTAACAGATTAACATCATCTATAACCCTAAATCACTAAGAGTAAAAGTGTTAGATTCTTTTGGTTCAGCTGCCATAAGGATGAAATTTATTTTTTAATCAACTCCTTGGAGTATCAACTGATTTTTAATTTTACAGCACATGTATCATATCTTCATCCATTTTGCCCCAATTCTAGTTCCCTTCATCCTTCAGCAGTGAGGATAGGAAAACCTGGATGCACATGGATATGGTTGATTTGAAAACTTCTTTTTCTAAACATTTGGAAGTTTTTCAAACCAAAAACACATTTGTCGAGTGATCTTTTTCCCATACATTTTAAGTCCATGGGTGACTTAAAAGAAACTGGGTCCACATGCTACTTCAGATGCACTTATATTAAAATCTTGAAAATTATGTGTAATAGTTATTTGACACACAAGGAGCTTTCAAGTTAGGCCTCAAAATTATATATCTTTCAAAACACACTTTGTTCCCTATCCACCTTCACCACCTCTTCCCATCCAAGAAAAGATCAGATTTAATTTCAGATTTATAAATTAGATGCTTTTCAGTCCATCTGTAGTTACTAACAAAGAAAAGTGCATCAGTTTTTCCCTTTTTCTCTAATTCTGTTATGCTTTACTTAAAATATATATCTGTGCAACTTCTGAATGGTTTTACTTTTCTTCTTGATCAATAATCCGAGGGATAAAATACATTTTGCATTTATGGCTTTATTCATTCATTCATTTTTTGGGACAGGCTCTCACTATGTAGCTGTGGTTCTGAACTCACTACCTAGTTGGCCTCAAACTTGTGCTGATCCTCCTGCCTCAGCCTGGGCTTAGAGGAGTCCATCACCACACCCAGTTCTGCATTTGTGATATACTTCCTGTATAGTATGTTAAACACATGAGCTTTTAAGAATTTTTTGGTGTTTAATTACAGATATTGGTGAAGCTTGTGTTAGCAAGAGTAATATAAAGAAAATCATATTTAATTACAAATAATACATTAAACTTGTGCCAGCAAAAACTAATGCTACTATTGGATTGTTTATTCTTTTGTTTTCCCATAGATATATAGACAAACATACAGTTTGTTCATAGCCATTAACAAAACATCCATTAATTTGTATATATAAAATTCAAACCCATTTTAATACCTTGCAACTAGTAATTAGGTCCATCTGCCAGGCCCACAGGTTCTCCTGAACTCCTTCTGATACTGAACAACTCATACTACTACAATGATGGTAGTAATTTAACATTCTGAATATGAGGTTTTTTGTGGACAATGACTAAATATATGGTATCCTGGGAACAAAGAAGTGGAAGTAATGTGTTTTTGTTGGTGAAATACAAAAAAAGTCTAGAGAAGGGACATTCCATATAACAAAGGTGTGGATCTCATTCTGCTGCTTAATCAAGGCACCGTCAATTCCACCAACAAAAAGCCGACTGTGTGTTATCAGAAACAAACCAAATTATTTAAAATCAGCTATTACCGTCTAAGGAAATCCAAAGTTTGATGACAAAAGTTTTTAACTGCAAAAATTTTAGTAAAATATTTTTCTTCTATAGCTGAAAATGCAGTTATAAAATCCAAATGTTGATAAGCCCATCCAGTGTTTGAATAGATTCGAATTCTGCTTAAAATTCTCATTGGCAATAATGGCTTCTCTTCCACTCAAGCTATGAACATTATCATTAGCACAGTGATCCCCACAGCTCCAGAGCTTCTATCACATGTTGTTAGGACTGACAGAACACAAGGCCATGTACCAACGGCATCTGCATGCACACAGCAGCATTTATCCTGAGGTGCACTTCATATGGGCTTTCTTCACAAATGTTTTATTTCCAATGCACAAACTTTAAAATCTTGCTGTTGAAGATAAAGTTAGCACAAGGCCCTGAGTTCAATCCCCAGCACCCCTCTCCAAAAAATAAATAAAATAAAATAAAACAAAATCTTGCTGTTAGAAAATGTCTTAATGGCTATCAAATCTCTACCTCATCTTCTCCCTTTGCCACACAACAACATTGTTACAACTGTAGCTGCTTGATTTTTGATGGGGTGAAACTAATTCTATGCTTCTAGCTTTTAATCCAATTCCATTATCAGAATTCTACCCTTTAAAACTCTCTTTCTTTCTTTTCTTTTGGGGGGAGTTTTTTTTTTTTTAATTTACTTTTTGTCTATTCCCTCAAAGAGAAGCAGTAAAGGAAAGAGGTAGTAAATCTTTTTTCATGGGACTTTACAGTGCCAATCTGAGAACCACAGAAAGTTTAGAGATTTGTTCACTCAAGTTAGATGTTGGCAAAGCTTAAAACATTTTCCTCTCTGTACAACGTAGTTACACTCACAAAGTATCTAATGAAAAGAGGCGATTCCTTCTGCATTTTATCAAAACCTTGCGTTTCTATGCTCCAATAATCCTCAGCTGTTTGCAGATGGTAAACAAAATGTTGAAGATCAAAACATCTTTGTTTTTGTTATAAATGATGGCCTTAAGCATAATTAGAGTCGAACCCCCTGTAGCAGCATTTCCCTCTACTAATTCAGTTTTCAGTGCTGGATACCTGATTTGTTAGACCAGCCATCTCCTATGCTAAATCACACCTGGAGATGAAGGGAATATCGGTTCAGCCATCATCATCATCATTATCATCATCATCATCATCATCATCATCAATTTATTTTTTCCAGTGCTGCAGATTAAATCCAAGGCCTTGATAATGTTGTATAAGTGCTCTCCCTCTGAGCTACATCCTGAGCCCTGGCAGGCGCGTGCACGCGCTCTCTCTCTCTCTCTCTCTCTCTCTCTCTCTCTCTCTCTCTCTCTCTCTATATATATATATATATATATATACATATATATATATATATATGTATATGAATTAGTACAACACTTTATGAGTATTTCTGAACTCTATCAGGATACCAGCTCTCAAGATTTCAAATTTTATGAATTTTATAATAGTTAAAAATATCAATGTATTATGTACAGGTACAAAATAACCATGTTGATTATGATCATTAGGTATACAATGTACCAATACATGTTCTTGGTAAAAAATAATAAAAAAATTAAAAAAA
>PVJO010034830.1:0-10543 GCA_004026905.1 Hystrix cristata | reverse complement strand
GATTACAGTACCATGCCTGGCTACTCCTTAATCTCTTTATATGACTTCTGCATATCAGTCTGCCTGAGAATTCTTCAAACGGTTTGACAAGTTAAAGTGAAAAAAGGTGTTCAGCTTAGGAGGCAGACTGTGTGCTATTATTTAATGGTATAAATAATTGGTGACCCACCTAGGCAGAGGGGCAGCGCTAACTTGAACTCTGTACATTACTGCTGAAGTACCTTTGACTCTATGGAGGCTGAGGCAAAAGCCTATGACCTACCCTGTTACTAAGTTGTATAGTCCCAGGGAAGCAGGGGAGAGGAAAAGAGGTGTGAGGTAGATAAGAAGGGTGTACCAATATCAGGGTAGGTCACCAAGACGTCTGTTGCATGGAATTTAGTAAATGGAATCACAGTGCATAGTCATTTGTTGCAGAAGTGGCAAATAGGGTGGAATGAGTGGTCATAGGCCCTTGAAACTGATGAGACTGAAGGATCTGAGCTAGCATCTGCTAAGTATCTAACAGTGTAACCTGTGCATCACTCAGGTCCATTAGGGATCTCTCATTGTGTCTGACTCACTATTCCAATATGATGTTTCTGTTTTTGTGAGAACAAAATACCTTCACTCCTTTTCAGACAGGCAAAGTACAGATCCTACCTATTACAAAGATCCCTTCAGGATAGTGGCCAGCAGCAATTTGGGATAGGACTTAGGGCGATAAGGTTATGAAAACAAGCTGCATCTGGTCCCAAGGCCATCCTTGGTCATGATTATCTCTCCTGTCTTCCTTCCAGTTTAGGTTTCCCTTCCCATCAGCCTGTAGAGTAGCTACTGATTTCCCTTTCAGGTGGGATGATCTAGATTTGTGCCCTTGAGGAATCTGAAGCCTGAAATGTCTCGCCCTGTGTTAGGGTAGCTACAACTACTCATTTGCTTTTGTCACTGGGCACTCCCTCCCTCCCCTCATTGTGTGGCAGCAATCTTAACTTTTCAGAGCAATCAGGTTAAGTTATTGCCAGGAATACAGTAATCAGTTTTAAAAGTTTGATGCACTGAGATAAGGAGTAAACAATGGTATGGCTGGCTGTTCTTGCTTTCAATTCAGTAAAATTCCTAGTGGAGCATTCCCTCCTGGGAGCCAGGAGCCCTACACTGGAGAGCCCAATGATGCAAGAAGCAAAAGTATAAACTCTGCAAGGAGGTCACTGAGAGAGACTCTGGGAGGGCTCGACACTCCTGCTGTCCTTCACTTCCAAGATTCACGAGTTTCAGGTTTTGGAAACACGGGCTGCTCCATCTTTCTACCTGTCTGGCTGCCTGTGGTGGTTGGGTACATGGTAACATCAGAGGATTCCCCAGTCGCATGTCTATTGTTGCACCACTCTGGCTGTAAAACATTTCCTTTGGCTTGAGGCAACACTGAGTGTCATACTATGTCAACAGTGTATACACTTGGGTTGTGGCAGAGGCACAAACCACATGGCAGGAAGAAGAAGAAATCTCATTTCATGATTAGATAAACTTTGGATGCAGAAGAATCGCTGCTCCTTTCAGGCTGGAAAGGCCTGATGTTCTCAATACACTAAGAAGCATGGGATCATTTTCTAGGTCAGTGCTACTCAAAATGTGGCCTGTGGACCCTGGCTAGTCTGTACACTGTGATAAGTATAGCAATTATAAGTGCTTAGAAATTATTTCTTGCAAGTTGACATTACCACGATATGTAAGGATATGATAATCTTTTTCTAATATTTATTTAGTTGTATTACATAAAAGTATTTCCTGTGACATTTGCAAATTAAAATATCTGACTATTCACCAAAGATAGATAAGAAGCACTGTCCTGGAAGAATAAAATCCTATCTAGTAATTAGAATCAATTTCTGTCACTGGTAGTCTGAGCAGCATCAAGAACCTTCGGTGAGAGGGTGCTTGCTGTTGTGACCACATAGTCCTCCATCTTTGCCACCGTGGCCACTCAGCTCATGGGCCCTGAGCCAGTGGTAAGCCATAAAGAAACTGCTGACAGCCATAGGAGGTCATGGCATCTCCCCATGGATGGAGAACCTTTTCTGAGGAGAAAACACTTTGATAGACAGTAACGTGAGATAGGAAGAGCCTTGCACTTTTTATACGTATTTCAACCCCCAAACTCCTTCCTAAAATCTACCCGTCCCAAATTATGGTAGGGGATAAAGATGTCAGGTCCTAATCCTTGGAACCTATAAATGTTATCTTATTTGGAAAAGTGTTCCCTGTAGATGTGATTAAAGATCTTGAGATGGAGAGATCATCTTGGATTATACTGATGGGCTTTAAATAACAACATAAGTGTCCTTGAAAGAGGGAGGCAATAGGAGATTTGAAACACACCAACGAGAAAGTGATGTGAGGATCAGACAGATAGGAGTTGTGTGACCTCAGGAGCAGTGAATGCCAGCAGCCAACAGAGTCTTGAAGAAGCATGAAATGGATTCTCTCTTTTAGTCTTTGACACTTTGCTTCCAACTCAGTAATGCTAATTTCACACATCTGGTCTCCAGAATTGTGGGAGAAGAAATTTCTACTTTTTAAAAGTCATCAAGAGTTTGGTAATTTGTTTATAGTAGCCACAGAAAACTAATATACAAATATTCCAGGCTTGTTCCTTTTTGACAGGTAATTTGCCACTTCTCAGGTGAAGGATTGTATTTCATATTTTTCTCCTGATGAAGTGAATAGTTCACTGTATTGCCTGAAATTCTGACCTCCAGGAAAATTTTCCTTCATCAGAGTCCTTTGTGCCACTCCTGAGTGAGGCTGTAATATATCAGCAGTTCATTTTTGCTTGCATCAAATATGGTGTACTGCCATTTTTAAAGCCTGGCTAGAACTAGTTTTTGTTCTTCATAGGTGTGAGTAGAGGGAGAAACACAGAAAGATAAGAAAGCCTGGCCACTGGCTCGTGTCATTAACTTGTACTTCATGGAGTTCTACAGGACCGATACACATTTTCTATTGTGTAGAAATTGCTCCTTTGGCCACCTGATCTTGTGAATTAATCGGTCAGGTAATATCTAGTTCATGATTAGAAGCTCTGGTCATAAAATCTCATGGAAACCCATCGTCATTCATTTGAGCTTCTGTTCATTCACCACAACCTTCTATTCAAACAAGAGTAATTTTCTTCCGCAGAAGGCAGTTTCCCTCCCTATCACATATCTGTGCTCTTCCAGTCCCTGTGAGGTCGTGATTCTATACAGCGTATCTATCCATCTCCAATACCTCCAGTACCACTGCGCCCAGGCCTGAGAGGCCAGACATTTGAAATGGAGCCTGGACCTGCAGCAGAGTGTTATCTTATTCCGGGCTCCACTAGAAACTCTGCTTAGTATTAAGAAGTTCAATGTCGTAGCTATGTCTACTGTTGCTCCTGTCCTACGAAGGAGAGCTACCCCTAAGTTTCTTGAAGGTGCCAGTGGTCCCCTTACTACTGCATTTTTTTCTTGCCTTAATGAAGAGAATGTGCTCTTGGAACCCCCAGAATGGTGGGTTCCAAAATCTTATATTATGATGCATTTGGTGCTAAAGCAACAATATGCAGAGGGAGCACAGGACAGACAGGTGGAAAGCCTGTGGCTCTCTTCCTGAAATTATTTGAACAGATGATGAATAATAAATCACCTTGGGAGAAAAGCAATAACAGTCAGCCAGATCAGTGAGATCCAGACAGGTGTTTAAAGCAGTGTTATCTGAATTAACTTGAACACAATCTTGATAATTAATAAAAGGATATAGTATTTTTCATAGTATTTGGCTTCCATGATAGAGTACCAAGAAAAGGACCAGTGGTACAAATCTCTGGAAATCAGCCATACTCCTGATTCCTGTTAGGCAATGGTCTCATTTGTTCTTCCACCATCTTTGATGATTAGGCAGTTCTTTGGGTTATCTGTGAGCTCACCATACAGAGGAGATGACACAGACTTGTGTCTGCAGACAGTGGGAAATGTTTGCTTTCATCTTCTTCCATCTCTAGTGCCTGAGTTCACCCTATAGCAAGATTGTTTCTCTACACTCTGCAAACTGCCATGGTGCAATGCCTGGGTTCTATTTTAGGAAAGTGTAAAGGAAGCCAGGAAAATTACCTTAGACATCTTGAGAGTGTAATAAGCCATTCTACTCTTTGACTGGTTGAGTCGGTTTTGACAAAGAATGGTATTCCGCTGCCTAGCTGGGCATGGGAAACAGTTGCTCCCAATACCAGTTGTCAGCATTTAGCTCGTAGTTAAACCTGAGGTGGAACAATTCTTCTGACTTTGAATAATTAGCTTCTGAGTCTAGAAAAGATGGCCAAATGCAAAATAATTAAGGAGACAAGGTCTATGCGTTTCAATAACTCACTTTCCTTCTCCTCCTGGCCCTCCCTGAAATGGAGGCCAGGATCCTTTCCAACTGGAACGAGAACCTGTCTCCATTCTGAGCCAAGGCAGAGTTAAATAAGCCATTGTGCCATGTGCTCATGGGTAATTAGGCATGAAAAGAATCTGCAGCAGCTCCCTCCATTGTTTCTCACAAGCTGTCCTTTTGCCATGTTGCCTGAGCCCCCAGGTCTCAGTGCTGGCACTTGTACAGAGATATGGATGTCGTTGTCATGGCAACTCCTCTGGGCTAAGCAACTTTATGGTTTAATATTATTAAGGGGGCAGGGGTCAAAAGCCAGCAAAGAACTTAGTCAACTTACTCTCTGAAGCCCAGGGTAACTGTGTCAGGGATGGGTCAAGGCTGAGTTCATGGGAGGAGAGGGGAATCTCAATAACTCAGGGCTCCCTGCAAGCACCACCTGTGAGGCAGAAATGACCAAACTGCAGAGTCAGTACAATATGTCTCTGCGGCTTTCAATTTCTGCTCTTCCTTGTCCCTTGTCAGTGGCTCACTCTCTCTTAGGGTGGCTGGTACCTTGGGACTCCTTCTTGGGAAAGTAGCTGTTAGTAGTTTGCATCTGAATATGACATTTAGTCACCATTCACTTCTATTTACTTTTGTATTTCCAGTCCTACACCCAATTAAAAAAAAAAAAGCATTGATGAGGAAGTGGTAGAAAATACTTGGAGGAGAAAATTCCTTCTTTCCCAAACCCTAAAGGTATACAGTGAAGAAGCTACTTTTATTTCTGTTTTAATGTTTTATTATGGAAAATGTCTAACATTTGCACAAGTAGAGGAAAAAGCGTAATGAGCTCAGTGTGCCAATCACCCCACATGTCTTCCTTACAGATGTTCACCTTGCCTGTCTTAAATACAGAGTAGGAGGGAACCCTCAGACCCTCTGTTCTGCCTTAGCCAGTGATAAAGGTGACACAGAATCGAAAGTGCTGGGTTGTGCTGGTGCACTGGATTGGGTGCTTCATGTTAGTAGCACAGTCCTTTCCCTGTGGCCAGCCAGTCAGAAGACTTGGGAATGGATTGGAGCTTCCACATGCCCAGCCATGAGGGGTCGTTCTGCCATTCTGCTGTTACTCCATATATGTGGGGCGAACATCACAGATGCAATCAGCAAGTAATCTGTTGAGTTGGCAAATTATCTTCCAGTGTTGACCAGGAAGGTTAAAAACATGTTCTTGATCTTTGAATAATACAGTGAATTTCCATATTAAGTGCAAATGTACCTGCATCCTAATGTACCCTCCAAATGCTGGTACTGTACTGCTTGCTATAATTTTTGATTATAAAAAATTATATTAAAACTGTAAAATTATATTAAAACTTGGCTCAGTGGCATAAAAAATTGTGGTTTTAAACAAGGCAAAGGGGCCGACATAGGACTCTATGGTGCAAAGGTGTAAGAGTTAAGCTCAATTTCAGATTCTAATTATCCTGTAGTGTAGCTGTAACAACTGCCACTAGACTGACACTACTTGTAATAGTATTTACAATCACTACTATAGTTATTACCATCTAACACGTACCATTTAATTGTAAAGTACTTTGTTACCCATTATAGCTAGAATACCGTTACTGGGTTCTGGGATTCTGGGGTCTCCTAGAGGTATTTCTAGACTCTTTCTGCCTTGAGCAAAGAATTGGTCAAGACAAGCACAAACTGTAGCAAGGTGTTACAATTATTAAAGGAAAAGAAACACGTTCTGCTGAGTTAGTTTGGGCCAAGTAAAAGTAGGAAAAGAAGTACACTGTACAGCATGAGCGTGGACTACCATGAAAGAACACAATAGCAGAGAGCTCAGTGTTGCGACTGTCGTTTTTGTATCTCCCACACCTCAGGCTGATGTCAGTTGCAGGCCATCCTATCAAAAACTACTTGAGTTCTGCAAGAAGTGCACATGTGTGCAGGGCTTTGGAACCTACTCTGCCTACGTGTCCTAGAACTTTATAATTAATAGGTCAGGACTACTTCCCCAGCCAGCCCACCACACCCTAATCTCCTGCCTTCATACCTTTTTGTAAGTAAGTAAACAAACATGTTAGGGAGCTTTTCTAGGTGAGATTTGTTGATTATTCAGTTATTGGACATTAGTAAAACCCAGCCAGAATTAAAAGATAGCAAGGACAGAGTGAGCGGAGAGCTTTAAGCACTGTATGAAAGACAGAAACAAGTAGAAGTGGCAGGTGGATTGGATGGTGTGGGTAGACCATTGTTTAGTAAATCCTCGGCTGATCTCAGTGAAGAGAAATGCATACAATGATTGCTATAATTGATATAACTCATAGTTACTAACATCTCACATTTTCCCTTTTCAAGTGCTACCTACTCTTGCAACATAGCCACTCATTCTGAGACAAGTAGATAGATGTTTACATTCCCACTTTTTAGGTAGGGAAACTGAGACCTGGGTGAAGTGACTTACTGAATGAGTTGGGAAAACACTAGATCCCTTGTTTCTCAATTCAGAGCTCTTTAGAAACAAATCAATAAGACAAACAACCTGGTCAAGTTAGTCAAAGTAGCTTATTAACCTCTTTTATGTCAATTCTACTAAATATAGCTCAAATGGCCCTTGTGTTAAGTAGTTCTGGTTTTACAATTGCCTGAACATTTTCCTTTCCTACACAGATGAATTTCTTTTTCAAAAATATTTTATTTTTACATTGTTAAGTAGAAATTGTATATTTAGGATATATAACATGATGTTTTGGAATATGTATGCTTTGTAGAAAGGCTATATTAAGCTAATTGACATACTACCTCACAAAGTTGAAACTTTTTTTGTGGTGAGAACATTTAAAGTCTACTTTCTTACCAATTTTCAAGTGGGTAATATACTGTTAACTGTAGTCACCACATTGTAAATAGCTCTCCTGAACTCATTCCTCCTCTATAACTAAAATTTTATATCCTGTGATAACAACGCAGTCTCCTCTGCATCCCCACCCATGATTACCACCATAGTACTATTTGCTTCTACAAGTTTGATTTCTTGTGGATTCTATATATAAGTGAGATTAGGCAGCATGTGTCTCTCTGTTCTTGGCTTATCTTATTTTGCATAATGTCTTCCAGTTTCATCTACATTGTTGCAGATGGCAAGATTTCCTTCCATTTATTTATTTATTTTAACCAAGAACATGTATTGGTACATTGTACGTATAATGATCACATTCATCATGTTTGTTTTGTATCTGCACATGGTGTCTCTTGGTTCTCCCCTCCTTCCTTTTAAAAGCTGAATGATATACAAGTATGTTGTAGGTACCATATTTTAAAAATCCATTTGTCTATTAATATATACCAAATTTGATTTCCTATCTTTGCTATTGTGCATAATGCTGTAGTAAACATGGAGGTGCAGATATCTCTTTGACATACTGATTTTACTTCCTCTAAATTGGGATTGCTGAGTCATACAGTAGTCCTATTTTTCATTTTAAAGGAACTTCCTTACTGTTTTCCCTTATGGATGTATTAATTTATATTCCCATCAGAGTGAGCAAGTGTTCCCTTTTCTCTGCATTCTCACCAGCACTGATTATCTCTTGTCTTTTTGATAATAGCCCTCCTAACAGATATGAAATGATATATTATTGTGGACTTAATTTGTATTCCTCTGATGATCAGTGATGTTGAACATTTTTTCTTTTTCATATACTTATTTACTATTTGCCTTTTCTTAGAGAAATATTTTTTCAGATACTTCATTCTTGTTTTAAAATTGAGTTGTTTTTTCACTGCTGAGTTATTTGAGTTCCTTGGATATTTTTAATATTGGCCCCTTGTCAGATGTATGGTTTGCAAGTGGTTTCTCCCATTCTGTAAGTTGCTCCCATTGACTGTTTGCTTTACTGTGTTTGTGCTTTTTAGTTTGATTCAATTTCATTGATCTACTTTTGCTTCTGTTATCTAGACCAGATTCCTTTAAAACTCACTTTACTTAGCCTCTTCTGGTTGCAAGGAAGAGAGACACTCAGCACAAATAAACTTGAGTTGGAAAAGAGCTAAATGTAAAAGTATCTGCCCGGGAGACAAAAAGCTCTCCAGGACTTGAAGAGAGAGAGTGTAGAAACTGGTGATTCATTTTGTGTCTTGTAGTGCTCTCCTTCTTTCTTACTCGACTCCATTTTCTTTCTACCAAAGGATTCCTTAGCTTTCTTTCAACTCAGTCTTCCCAGAACCTTGACCTGTATGTGGTCTATTTTGACTGTTCCAAGCCCTAAAAGGTAAGCTTTCTCCAGTGTTTCTTCTGTTGCTCACTAATCCATTCTCATGGTATTTTCCTTGTTCAGCTCTTAGGAGAGGAAATATGATTGGCCCAGCGTGTGAAGAGTTTAGGATCAGCTATGCTTGGATCACATGTCCACACCTGAGCCAGTCAAGTGTGGCCATTGTTGGGATTCATATATGACAAAACATGGTGGCTAAAACTGCCCTTTCTGCATGGTTTACAGAGAACAGCAGTAGAAAGATGGAGTCAGTGCCGTCTGACTACACTGCTGACTCTTCTCATTTCTCTTCACCATGGAGAGAACTAGTAAGAGGCAAGTGAATGTCTGACCTCAGGGTCAAATTAAGGTAGCACTCTCAGGTGCCAACCCCACTCTTGCACAACGTTGAGAGTGAGTATCACCTTAAAATTTGCTCCAAAAGTTTACTTTGCTCCCATCATGTCACAAAATTTATTCTCGCCAAGGTCAAAATGACTCATTTTTTAATCTGATGAACATTTTCAGGCTTTCAAAGTCTCTTTCTTGGTCTCTCTCTGTGTTGGCCACTCCTCCGTTAAAACTCTCTTCTGTTTTATTGATGGGTACTCTTATGTCTCTGTATTTTTTAGTGTCTTACACAGGTTCCCTCTTTCAGCCACTCTTCACATTCGACATTTTCAGTCTGGTTATTTCCTAGTGTTCTGCCTGAGAACACCACGTCTGATCTCCTGGTTTCTGTGTAACACTGTTGGAGTAATTCTGAAGTCTCCATCTCCCAGTTGGATTTGTCTCCTGACTGACGATCCATCTCCTGTTTGTCTTCCAAACTTTCCATTCTGATACTGTACAGGAGCATCAAACTCAGTATGATCTAGCACAATTTATAGCAGTTCCAGAAATACTTTTCTGTGTTCTCTATCACCCACATCTGTAAATCTACCAGAGCAGTTAAAGTCACTGACCATGCCATCCTGAGTCCTCCCTCTAGTAGCTGATTGTCTTGCAGTGATTTGACCATCTCCTACATGTATTTTGTGTGTATCTATTCTTCTCCGTCTTTACTATGGTTGCCTCACACAGATTCTTATTCACCTTCGTTTGGATAAAGTAGTTGTCAACTAACTGGTCTTTTTGAATTCAGCTTTTCTCACCCTCCAGTCCATTCTTCACACTATTGCCAAAGTTACCTTTCAAAAATGGAACTCTGAGCAGATTGACCACTTACTTAAAAATTTTAAGTGACTTTTCATTGTCTAAAAAAATAAAGTCCAAACGTCCACATGACATTCATCACATAACCTCTCAAATGCTATGACCTGGCCATGTAATATCACTAATAGTTTCCCCCAAGTTGAGATGTTTCATGACTTTTTGCCTCTTACATGCCATTCTGTCACTTTCCCAGTTTGCTCAGAAAACTCCTGCTCATCACCTATTTCAGATAATACTGTGTGATAGCTTTTATTTATTTATTTATTTTATTTTTACAAAGAACATGTATTGGTACACTGTATACATAATGATCATAATCAACATGGTTATTTTGTACCTGTACATGATACATCTTGGTTTTCCCCCCTCTTCCCCCCTTCCCCTCCCCTCCCTTCCATTCACCCGCCCCTCCCTATTTGCAACAAGTGTAGCTACACTTTTCCATTTTTTTCCCCTTTCATCTTACTTTTCTTTTAACCTTCTTATTTATCCCCCTTTTCCCTATCTAGTTCTCTCTTTTGAATACTATCTCTCTTTTTTTTAAACAAAATATCTATTCTACCCCTTTGTCCTTACTTACACTTAGCTTTTAATGTAGCCAGAGTCACCTGACCAGAGCTGAATGCTGCCTTCACCCTACCCCATGCTCAAACTTCTGTTATCTAGCACTTATTGTATTCATCAGCCTTTCCTTTATTATGTTCTGAGTT
>PVJO010034829.1:0-10534 GCA_004026905.1 Hystrix cristata | reverse complement strand
GTGGAATAGGAGTGGTGACAGTGGATGGACATCTTTGTCTTGTTCTTGAGTTTAGGGGAAAAGCTTTCAATTTTTCCCCATTAATAATATGTTGGGAGTAGGTTTGTTACAAACGCTTCAATCAGACCAAGGTCCTTCTGTATTTATTTTCTTCATAACTTCTATCTCTATTCTATATATCTATTCTATATCTTTTCTTCATATCCTCTATATCTATTTTCCATTTTTTTTTTATCATGAATGGATGTTGCATTTTCTCAAAAGCTTTTTCTGCATCCATCGAAATGATCATGTGATATTTACCCTGGCTTCCGATTATGGGATGTATTCCATTTATTTATTTGTGTATGTTGAACCTTGCCAGCATCCCTGGGATGAAGCATACTTGATCAGGAAGTACGATCTTCTTGATGATTTGTTGTACTTTTTTGCAAGTATCCTGTTGAGGAATTTTGCTTCTATGTTCATTACAGAGATGAGATTGGCTTATAGTTGGCTTTTTTAGTTGGATACTTACTTGGTTTGGAATTAGGATAAAGGTTTCCAGGAATAATTTTGTGACTACTCCTTTTACTTAGATTTCATTAAAGAGTTTGAGGAGTATGTGGCATCGGATCTTTCCCGAAGGTCTTGTAGAATTCAGCAATGAATCCATCAGGACCTGTGCTTTTCTTGGTTGGTACTTTTAAAAATTATTATTTCTTCAATTTCATTGCACGTTATTGAATTATTCAGGCTCGTTAGGTCAGTTTTGGTAATTCATATGCATCTAGGGATTTAACCATTTCTTCTGAATTCTCCAATTTATTGATGTGCTAGTTTGCCAAATAGTTGCTAATAACCTAGCAACTATTGGCAGTGTCTGTTGTGATTTCCTCCTTTTCATTTCTAGTTGTATTGATTTGAGTCTTTTTTTTTTTTTTGAAGATTGGCTAAAGCTTTTTCTACTTCCTTTATTCTTTTGAAGAATCAACTCTTGGATTCATTGATTCTATGTATTGTTCTTTTGGTCTTCATCCCATTGATTTCCCTACCTAGTGTATTCATTCAGTTGGACATTTTGGCATTGTTAGCTTCATTATCTCTTTCTGGAATGTTCTTCAGCACTTTTGGAGTGCTGCTTTAGTGGTCATGAATTTTTTAAGAAGCTCTTTAACATGGAACTACCTTATTTCTTCATCAAATTTGCAAGATAGTTTTGCAGTCTGGGGGTTAGGAATTATTTTCTTTTAGGGCTTGAAACACTTCACTCTAAACTCTCCTACTCCTTAAGGTTTGTGTTGAGAAGTCTCCTGCCATTCCAATAGGCTTACCTTTATAAGTCATTTGTTGTTTTTCTTAAACAGATTTTAAGAGTCTTTTCTTGTGTTGGAGTTCTTAGATATTGACTATGTGTCATGGTGAAGTTCTTTTCTGATCATGGCTATTTGGAGTTCTATTTGCCTTCTCTATCTGTTAAATTCTTCCCTCATATTTGGAAAGTTTTCTCCTATTATTTTAACAAACAGGTTTTTACACAATTTGTGCTGTCTTTGATTATTGACTCTTTTAGTCACTTTTCTCTCGTTGTTGGGACAGAATACTCGACACCCAAAGTTAGGGGAAGAAAGGTTTATTAGCTCATAGTCTGCAGAGGTTTCAGTCTATAGTCCGCTGGGTCCGAGGCAGGGTGGCATGGGAGAGGCAGGGCGGCATGGCAGAGGCAGGGCAGACTGGCAGGGCAGACCGGCAGCCGACCGGCAGCAAAGCAAAGTGAAGAAATGCAAGGAATGTATGCAAATAAGCAATGCAAACAAGCAGCTACTTAGCTTCTTCCTGTATCTTATCTAGGCTACCTGCCCTTAGGGCAGGTAGCACTCCCACCCTTAATTTTAGTTTCACATCCTTGATCCCAGCAGAACCATGCCGAACCGATCAGTGGATTAATTTAGCAACCGCACACTCTAGATCCAGCTATCTCTTACCACATGAAGCTTTGGGGGGACATCTAGACACAAACCATAACACTGACTATTTACAATTCATCTTAGTTTAGTCTTCTTTGTGTCATATAACCTCTCTTGGATACATTTTTTTATATTCTCTTGTTTTTACAGTATTTCACATTAATTGGTCACCGTTACCCACCCTGTCTTCTAGTTCTGACACTCTTCTCACATTGGTCATATCTGTTGCCTGTAATTTTAATAGAATTTTTAATCTTCTGAATTTCTATTTGGTACTTTTTTAAACACTCTAATTCTTTTCTATGCAGGCATTTATGTTTTGTATCATGTTGTTTGGCTTAGCTAGCTTATTATCAATTTCTTCTGTAGATTCACTGATTGTTTTGTTTTTCAGTACAATTACCAATTTAGTTATATCTTATTTGTGTTCATCAAACACCTTATTGATGTGGTCCTTTATTTCTCTTCTGTTATCCTTTCAAATAATTTAGTCATGTGGCTTTCGATTTCCTCCCTCTCACTCACTTGTGGACCAGCTTGGGAAATACGGAAATTTTGGGGAGGCATTTTGTTGCCTTGTGTGCTCTTGTTTCTATTTTGTTTGTTTGTTCTGAGGCTTGCAGTATGATTATATTGGAAAACTTTGTTACTTATATCGAGGCCTATTTAGTTAATGTTTGCTTTTCAGTGACACTCGTGGGTGTGGTTAACTATAAGCCTTTGCCTCTGTCCCAGAATCCAACCTGCTCTGCTTATGTGGGTGGGAAGCTGAAGTGCATTTGGCCCAGTACAGAATTCTCCAGGAATAGGCCACAGTATCATTAATGATATAAGGGCCTGCTAATTCCAACACTTTCTTCCGATTTTCCTTACATCCTGTCTGAAACCAACATCCTGCTTTCTCATCACTGTTTCTCTGTGTCCTATTTTATTTTTCTATAAGTACTAAACTACCACCTATTTATCTGATTTCTGAGTCTTGCCTCCTCTGAACATAGCTACTATCAGAACAGAGATATAATGTGTCTTGTGATTGCTCATTCCTGTACTTCCCCCATTGAATCAGCGGCTGCGTCACAGGTGGTACTCAGTAGAGATTTTTTGACAGAAGGAATAATCTTTGTGTAAATTTTCATTGTGCTGCTTATTTGCTCCTTTAGCCATCAGTCAACTACTTTGCAAAACTAAAAGTGGTGACATCTGACACAATAGATCCAATAGATGGATGATTTTTTTATTCATGAAAGAAAACACTGAGATCATAGACGGAACTGAAGAAGTATAAAATTATGCAATAAAATAAGCTCAAGTTTCAAATAACATCAGAAAACGTCCTCTGGGACGAGGGTGCCTGGACTGAAATCCTGCCTGGTTCTGCTCTGTACATGCTGTGTTATCTGGGGCAATTTACTTAACTTTTTGTGCCGCCAATTCCCCATTTATAAAGTAAAAACAATAGTATCTATCTTCTAATGTTAAAAGGATGATTAAATGAACTAGAATCTAATAACGTATTGACTAGAATCTGGCACGTGGCAAATGCTATCTGAACATCTTGCAAACAAACATACAAGCCTTGCTTTTCTGTTTATAAACTTTTTTCAGAATATAGTTGGAAAAAATCTTCCAAGATTCTTTTTCAAAGTGTAACACTGAAATTAAGCCTGACCAAAGAAAAGATAGTTACTGCTGATCAACCCTAAAATAATTATACTTTTGAATATCAATATAAAAACATACAAATGAAATATTACTAAATAGCCTAATAGTCTGTTCAAGGTATGGTATGGAGTAATAAATTGTATTTCACACTTAGCAAGGATATTCATTGGTATAAAATCTGTTAATATGTTGAAGAAAAAATGATTTTTATTGATGATTAGGGACATTTGAAAAAATTCAATTTTATCCTTAATAATGGAGAAAAACATTCAACAGTTCCTAATTATCTTTCTGCATTTCTAACTTATATGCTAAACTTTATACTAAACATCAAGGCAGAAAACACACAGACAGTGACAGAAAAATCAATTTAATGTAATAAAAATAAAATATTTATCTTAATTTAATAAACAATATTCATTTAGCACTTTCTACAGATTCTAGATAAGTCAGAGTGTCTTATCTTCCTGGAAGAACGTGTACAGTTTTCTCAGAGTCTAAACTTAGAATTGCAGACACAATTCACTTTAAATCTGTATGAATACTGTCATCATGTAGGAATGAGGTTATACCAATTTTTACTTAAATTATACTAAAATGCTTAGTATAAGGATTATTGGGAGGGGCAACGTAATAATCAGTTTTACTCTCTAAGTTTTTGGCTTTGGTTATTGCTACTAAAAAGTTCTCAGCCGTGGGTTAGGGTTAAATTTCACTGATTCTTGCTCTAATCTAATAATTTAAGGTCAATCAGTATTATGTCAAACATTCTTTTAATTAATTTTCAAAAATGACAAATGCAGCATTGCTCTTTTGAAATAATTTAACAAGGAAAGTGTTGATAAGCTCCCCTAACCAACTTTCCCATCTCCCCCTGCAGTAGATAGCGGAGACTGCATACCCAGCATCTGTTTCCTCAGACATCTTTCTGACGGACTACTAACTCTATTTAGTTATATTTGCTCCTTCTTTAGTCTACCTACCCAAGAGGAAGCTGATTAGATTTCAACTGAGGTGCTGCATGATTGGTCAAAGTCAGTTTCTAAACTTTTTTGTCTCAGTACCTCTTTCATTTTCTTAGAGTTATTGAGGAACCAAAAATTTTACATGAGTCCTGGTTTTATTATTTATTATATCAAAATAGAGATCTTTAGAAGACTTACTGTTTAAAGATAGTAATAATAAACTCAACAAAATTAGCATTGTTATGAAAAAAATGGATACTTTTGACCTCCAGAGGTTGTCTCAGTTTAAAAACTGCTAATCCAAAATAATTTATACCTTCAGCCAGTGACTGAGGGACTCAGCGGCACATTTGGCATTTAGCATTTTTCTAGCCACGTGATTGGGCCACGTTACTCAAATCCAGACCCATGAATCTAGAGGCCAATTTCACTCAGGACTTCTGGGAAATCAGTTTTGTCTTTTAAGGTAAAATCAACCAGAAGAGGCCATCTCTATTTCTTGGGGTACTGTGACAGATAGAAGGCAGCTATGTTGCCTAGGGTGATTTTTCCTTATCCCTCTTTTCCTGGAGTTTTAGTAGTACTATCTTTCACTTTTCAAAAGTTTCCAGTTTAATTGATAAATGAGACAATCCAGGAATTTGATATGAAACAAAGAATTGCAACAGCTATTTTATCAGAGTGAAGAAAGCATAAAGAAGGCAACAGTGGTGATCCTCAAAGCCACCAAAGAGGACTTAGTCAAGGAAATCAGACGGAACAACACCAGAGAGATTGATTATGAATTCATCCTCCTGAGGCTAGATTACTGGAATAGATTTCTGTTCTATTTCCTCCCTGTTTACTCAAAAATCACTTGGAATTTGGGCTTTAGTATTTACAACTGGAGACACCCTAACTTGTTGGTAAACTTCCTAAAGTGGCAGGAGATGACAGCATGGCACATGTTCTTTCGGCTTTCTTCTTGACCTTATCTTATGTACATTCACTTATATACATGTTTCACCTAATACTTTTAGAGTCGAAATTTTTTTTTACAAAAATGAAATCGCTAAACACATATTTAGTAACTTACAAATTTCATCTTTTTCAATAGTTTCATAGTATTTCATCACGAAGATAAACCAATCTTTTCCACCTCTTCTTTGGCATAGAGGTTCTTTCCAGATTTTGACCCTGCTGACAGGTCAGAATCACCATTCTTTGTCTATTATACTATGATAAAATAGTTTCCTACAACTGGAGTTGCTTGGTCAAAGGTCATATGAGGATTATTATTCTTACAAGTAATTATGAAAGACTTAGGATGAGAAGAAATACAATAAGGACCCCAAGACATACAGAATGAAGCTTGAGCAAGTACTAAATTTAGCAGTGGTCAATTTGGAGGAGAGAGGTTTGCAATTTCTTTAATTGACATCTTTTGTCGTTGCTGGTGTTGTCATTAATAGTTCCCCAAATATTTCTGAAAGCAAGGTAGGTGGGAAATGAAACAGCCCATTCATTTGGAAATGTCTTTCTTCCCTTGGCCTAGTAAGGAAACTAATTTTACGTGTTAGAAGCAATCAGTAGTTACATGTGAAACAATCAGATATCGTATTTTATTTAGAAGTCAATGGCTATTTTTGTCAGTAAGTAGAAGAGTCATTCTATACATTGATAGAATGTAGAAGATTAAACTCTTGAAAACTGTATTTTTTATTTTTATTACTTTATGAGGCATATAAGAAGGCATAAATGTAATAGTCTCTCCTTCCAGGCACGACAATTTCCCATGGCCAAAGAGCCATGTGCATTCTGGAGCCAGAGGATCCAGGCACAAGTTGAAGGCCTGGTGCTCACTTCAGATTCCAGTGCCAGTCCATATCAGAAAGTCGGAGAGTGTGCACTGGATGACTGAAGAGTCTGCACTGGAAAAGTGGAGACAGGCATCAAAAGGTGACAGTGAAGAGTAGAGCTCCTCTGAAGAAGCACGAGTGAGACCTTCTTCTTTCCTTTTTTATTCCATCCAGGCTACAGGCCTATGTGTGGGTGCCACCCACCCCCAGGCTGAGTCTTCCCTCTTCAGTAAGTCAGTCATCCGTATACACCCAGAACTGTGCTAAACTAATCTGCTGGGCATTTCTTAGTCAAGTTGGCAACAAAATTAACTATCACATTATCCATGTAAAAAAATACTGTGTTCTAGATTTTATAATAACATCTACCCTATAAAAGAAAGGGTATAATGTCTTTGTCTCCCTTATCCCTGTTCTCTCTCTCTCTCTCTCTCTCTCCCTTCCCCACCCTATCCCTCTCTCTCTCCCTCTCTGTCTCTCTCTCTCTCTCTCTCTCTCTGGAAAAGTACTGAGTGCTGCCTTTCTGACAGGGTAGCCTAGGATGCTAGTAAAAACACTATGCTTTTCGTTGCTTTAACATTACGGGACATAATTCCAATTCAGTACATCTAGAGCATACATAGTAGTTCTTTTCGAGCAGGTAATTATACAATTAGATCATTCTGTTATTGTTAGACATCTACCTTGTTTCTCTATTTTAATTTTTAACTTCCATTACTATCTTTGTACATGTCCTACTACATGTAGAAACATTCTAGAAGTCAAAAGATGTTTAAATTTTAGCCAGGCATGGTCGCACATGTCTGTAATTCCAGCACTTGGGAGGCTGAGGTAGGAAGATCACTGCAAGTTCAAGGACAGCCTGGGCTACACAGTGAGTTTAAGCCCAGCTTGGACTCCTTAGTGAGATCCTATCTCAAAACCAAAACCAAAAACCAAACAAACAAACAAACCACAGCAAGCAAAACAAAAGAAAAACTGATGTATAAATTTTACATTTGAAATAATGAAAAATTGCTGTTCGAGAGGAACCAGTTCCACAAATAGTGTGTGAGTTGTCTGCTTACCTAACCTCTCAGCCACAAAATATTTCAAACTTTCTGATATTTGCAAATCTGATAAATAATAAATGGTATCTAACCATTGTTTTTATTTCTGCCAATATAAATAAGGCTCAGGTTCATTTTGTATGCTTAACGATTTTTTTCCTGCTGACTAAATTTCCTTGATCTGTTGTCTATTGAAGTTTTGGTCAATTTTCATTAATTTGTTGTTACTCCTTAAAGAAACTAGTATTAAAGAAACTAGCGTCCTATGTGTGGTACTCACGGTAAATGTGAAATTTAGCCATTTACTTCAATCTATTCATGGATTAGTCATTTTTACTCCACAGAAAGGCACCGCCATCTTCTTCATATAGCAAATCAGATATGTTTTATATCTTTATATATAACATATATATGTACTGTATATATATATTACATATATATGTGTGTGTATATATATATATATCTCAACATTTTAGAAATCAGTAGAGCTACTCTCTGTATTCCTTTATTTTTTCATAATTTTTCTGACTATGTTTGAGTTCAGAATTTTTCACCAGAAAAGCAAATTGGTGGGAGGAATTGTGAGGTTTAGGCAATATTCATTTAATCTAATGTAATTCCATTTACATTTATTTCTTCTACTTCAAACAAAAGTTGACCTTTGTAAAGAGAAAACAAATCACCCAAGTCCAGAAAAGGCATGAAGTTAAATGAGTTTATACCTCAAAACCCTGCCAACAACATCACTCTAGTGGGTTTTTCTGAGAAAACTCTTGTGTTTGGGTGTATAGTCAGTTGTTATTTGGGAAATGGTGCATATTCTCTGAATTTCTACAACAAAAGAAAATTGTAGGGGTGTGTGTGTGTGTGTGTGTGTGTGTGTGTGTGTGTGTGTTTCCCTTCGTCATTTTTTCTGATCTAGTTTCCACTAATTAAGCAGTAATTTAGGCCCTTACACTTTGAAGTTTCATTCATTACCTGGCTTCTGTATGTCAACAAAAGGCAACATCTAAAGCCCCACTGTTGGACCATCACTTTGGGGACTGCTAATTGAATGTAATTACTTTATTTTGTGCTGGAGTTCATACTTGTAACATTGCCTTGTAATAATTTAAATTGTCTGCATACTGCAGGGGGACTGTTTGACGCCAGAGTGGAGACGGTCAGGCAGCCACTGGGCCTTGGAAGCAAAGTCAAAAGTGAGGAGACACTGTCATTTGGCCACCTACTCATTAGCTTCCCTCTACGGCTGGCTGTTGTTTTGAGTGGACAGGATGTGTAGTGACTGAGTCTTGTCCCTAAAAATAGCTGGGAAAACATGCATTTGGGATGTACAGTAATTGGTTGCTTAGTTGATCACAGATATTTTTAAATACCTTGGGGAATGGCAAGATATTTTTAAACCATGAAATACCATTCTCTCTCTCTCTCTCTCTCTCTCTGTCTCTCTGCTTGGGTGTGAGAGTGTGTGTGTATAAAAGGAGAAAGAAAAGAGTTATAACAAGACAAAAATAAAAAAGATAAAATTTATAGTTCTTCTTCCTTATTTCATTTAAGGAATTTGAAGAAAAGTACATTGTTGAAGAATAAAGTCAGATCATCTGCTATTTTCCTGATCTGATAATTCGGCAATTACCTTGCTTCTAACAGAAATGATCAACCTAAATAGCATTAATAATAATGCTAATCCCTCCTCCTCCTTCCTCATTTTAACTTCAAGTTATAAGAATATTTACTGTAGAAGGGGAAAATTACAAGCCTGAAGACTTTAACAAGCTTTAGAACACCTCTCTGACTCACAAATGAGGTGCAATCCGGGCCAAATTTTTGCTTTTACTCAGGTCACTGATAATATGCTGGATATAATCTCACTGGCTCTAATCACGGGGCTTGCCTTTGACTCTTTATATTTCCTTGAATGTTAGAATTTTCTTCTCTTGTTAATGGTGCCAGCTGGTCTATACCACTGGAAGTTAAAGCTAATATGGCCTTTCATTCTCAAATTACATCCTAGATTAGAAAGAAAAAAATGCTACAATTTTAAAGAAAAGATAAAGTGTATGGAAACAAGGAAAATACTTGAAAAACAATAAATAAATTGGATAAAATTAAATGTATGTATTTGATTTACTTGAATCCTTTCCAATTACTTCACTATGGTTGGAAAAATTGTAGCGACTATTAAAGTAATAAATGCTAATTATTTCCTGTTACGTGTGTGGTTAGTTTGTATTTTATTAGACATAATTGAAGAACCATAAAATTCACCTTTGTAAGTTACACTTCAATAATTTTTAGTGTATTCACAAACTTAAATAGCCATTATCATTATCTGATTTCATGACCTTTCCATCACCCTGCCGTGAAACTACATACCCATTAATAAGCACTGCCCCTTCGCTTCTTTCTCACACCACTCCATGATAACCTCTTTTTTTCTTTCTGTCTCTAAGAATTTGCCCATTCTGAATATTTGCTAGAAATAGAATCAAACGATATGTGATATTTTATGATGTTCTTCTTTCACTTACCATGTTTGCAAAGTTCATCCATCTTTAGCATTATCAGTACTGCATTTTTTTAGATAATTTTTTTAATTCATATGTGTTTTTTACTGCTGTGAGTTTGAGGCTAGCCTGAACTACATAGTGAAACCCTGTCTCAAAAAACAAACAAACAAACAAAAATCCCCATACACATTTTTAGTACACCAAGTTTATGTTCTTTGTGGACAGTTCATACATGTACATAATACATTTTAATTCCTTTTTTAAATCCCCTTTCCCTTCCCTCTCTCCCCCTCCATCCATTCTTGATCCCCTTCCTTTTTTAAGTACAAGTTTACAGTACATAATGTTTTCATTCCTAGTGTGGAGCCGGTACATGTACGTAACACATCTTAATTCCTTTTCCCATCCTCTTTTTCCCTTCCCACTCCCTCCCTTTCCCCTCCTTCTCTGGACACATGAGCTTAAATATCGCATGGTTTGTTTTATAGAGAAAACCAAATTATAAATAAAGAGCAAAATAAAAAATAGATGATAGGAAGTAAGGAGACAGATCTTTCTCAAAGA
>PVJO010034828.1:0-10404 GCA_004026905.1 Hystrix cristata | reverse complement strand
CATCCTGTAATTGAATTGCTTCTCATAATTGATTGAAAACAGCCCTGTCTGTAACAATATTGGGAGCTTTTCTTTCCAGGAGATCTGAGAGAAAAACACATCTTTTTATGACATGATGACAGATCTTGCACTTTTCTCACTTAATTGAATATGTTATAAATAAGTGACCTTAATGATTTCAAGTTTCCTGTTCCAGATTTATAACTTATTGTGTGGGACAACCAACCAAAAATGCCTTTCGGTTGGATCTGTGTGCCTGTACCTCAAAACTCAAGTATTGCTCCTTCTATACTGGCATAGACTTTGGGGAATTCTTAAAGGCAGTATAGTTTCTTCCTCTTATTTTACTAGGTTCTGTTCATAGTTGGATGTCTCACATACTTTGTGTGCAGCCTTACTCTATTTGAAAATTTTCTCATTGGTACTACGGGTTATACCCAGGGCCTTTGCGCTGAGTTACATTCCCAGCCCTTTGTTATTTATTTATTTATTTTTTATTTTGGGACAGGGTCTCTGTAAGTCACTAAATTATCCAGGCTGGGTTTGCACTTTTGATCTTCCTGCTTCAGCTTTCTGAGTGCTGGGTTTACAGGCCTGTGCCATGACAACCAGCTTAGCCTTACTCTTTGGGGACAGCATCTTCCTAATTTATAAGAGAAAACCCTTCCCCATCTCAAAGGAGAAATTATACATGCTATAGGTAGCTGAGCAGGAGATTACAAAGCCCAAACAGATGCCTTAATATAATGTAATTTCTAGTGATTTAGCTCAGGGAAAGAACCACCTGCTGGCCCACACAGTAAGCAGCCTATAAATAGTACACCTGTGGTGCTTTCTTTTCTTTTTTTTTTTTTTAGTATATGTGCTGCTGAAGCGAGCACTTTTTTTTAAAGCAGGATATTTTTTACAGTATGCAGAGGCACAGTGTTACTTCCAAGAAAGGAAAATATAACTGGAAGGGTTTTTTAATATTTTCTTTGAAATTAAGTTTCTTTCATCAGTTTTTTCTCTTTACAAAAAGAATTCATGCTCATTGCAGAAAAATCAGAAAATACTGACAATTAAGAGAAAGCAGAAAGAGTAGTGAAATCCCATTTGCTTAGAGATAATGGTTGGTGAACCCTGCTGTGTGCTTCCCAGATCCTCTGCTGGGCTCACAGGGAACAATCTTTCCTTGAGAGTTCACCAAGCTGCACAGAGCATTCAAATCATTCCTCTGCATGCCTGTAGATATATGCCTGCATTACACTTTTCGTGGCTGCCTGATTTTTCTTTATGTACCAGAATTTGTTTGACCAATCTCATATCTTAATTATTTAGCTTCCTTATTTGTGGCCATTGCAAACAGTGCCAGAAGGAAAATGTATTTCTTTACACATATTCTTTATTGGGCGTTGTAGGATAAACACCCACAAATAAACATGTTGGGTCCAAGCATGTCCTTTTTTTCCATTTTACCACAGTAGTATTTTTAATATTAAAAATTTCAGGAAAAAACTATGTTCAATAGTAGGAGAATGGCTTAATAAAGTTTATAGTCATGGAATTTTTAAAAATAGTGGTAAAATACACATAACACAACATTCACCACTTTCACCATTATGAAATGGGCTTCTCCGTCGCATCAAGCACACTCACAGCGTCACCGGCCACCACCTCTGTCCGTGTCCAGGGTGTTTGCATCATTCCAGACAGACACTGTGCACCCAATAAAGTAACTCTTCACTTCTCCTCCTCCTGGCCTTGGTAATCCCCATTCCCCTTCCTGTCTCTATGAACTGCCGAGTGGAGGTAGGAAAGAAGTGCAGAGATCCTCCTGTTTTCAAATTAGTTCACTACGGTCAGGTTTCCTTCAGGAAAAGTGTCAGCATCTGCCACCCATTTTGGGGGGGGTGCTGGGGATCAAACTCAGGGTCATGTACTTGCTAGGCAAGTGCTCTACTACTTGAGCTATATTCCCAGCCCCCATATACCAAATTCTTACCCATGCTAGTTCTTACAGTTTCTTTATTGAGCTGGCAGTATTATAGTGCTGTAAACTGATAGCATATGTAAATATTACAGGCTACGTAAGTATCTGAGATGTCAAATCTCTGTCCTTTTTCAGGAAAATTTTTGAATTTTCTTGATATTCTTTTCTCTTCATGCTTCCAGTCTTTGGAACCTGTCTTAATTACTTTTCTCAAGCAAATGATTTTCTAGAGAGCAGATTTAATACAGGACACTTATAAGTTACAATATTCACCCATAAGCCAAATGCAGGAAGAGTGCCGAATGTCTGTCTATGCAGTGGAGACCCAAAAATCCCATTAAGGGCTGAGAGTCCACAGCACTGTCCCGTGTACATCTGTGTCTGCAGGCGACAGCTGAAGAAATCTGTACTGGAACCAGGAGATGATACTCGCAGCAGAGATGAAGACCAGAGCTCCCCGAAGCAACAGCAGCCATTCTTGATGACAGCAAGGCCCTGAGCTCCTTCTTTGATGAGAACAGCCAAGTTCCCTTCAGGAGAACCAGCCGCAGCAGAGCTTCTCCTGGGAAACAGCCGGCCAACTATCTTCAGCTCCCGTTCTCCTTTATGTTGTGTGGGCAGCATTCCTCAGGTGGATCCTCTACGCCCAAAACTGCACTAATCTCAGTCCACCTGGGTGTTCCGGCTCAAGTTGACCACATCAGTCCACCACAGTCCCCAACAGGCAAACACGGAGTCAGTACTACCAACCTCCAATCGTCTGGGTCTTTGGTGCTTTGCCCCCGTGATAAGGCAATGCGTAGAAAGTTAATGGCAAGCACAGCAGGAAAGTGCCTCTGTGTTGTGCGGCAAGAAGCTCACAGTGGTTCCAGGGCAGCTTTGTGTTTCACGGTCAAGAAAATTTCAGAGCGGGAAGATTCGAGTTAGATCTTCAGAGGCGGTATGGTTTTGGAGAAATGCAGAGAGTGTGGGAGAAAATGGGGAGAGGACAGAATGGGCTGTGGAGATGGACATGCTCAGAAGATCGGGCAAAGGGCATGCTTATCTCACGTGTCTGTAAGAAGTAGAAACTTAAAGTGGTCCGTTTGCAGGCATACACCTAAAAGGTCCCTAAGCAAACGGGCCCTTGAGGGAGAGAGAAACTAGTAAGAAACCCTTCGCCGAGGAGTGTGTGAGCGGAGAAGGGAGGAGGAAGGCACAGAATGGCCCGTCTTCCTGATAAGACAGCTAAGGGCAAGTGAAGACGTGGTAACTTCAAGGTTGCATAATATCTCCAAACAGGAATGTCTGCTTCTTGGAAAGTCCCACAGTAAAGAACGGACAGTATATGAGCAAATTCAAATTGGGGGGAGGCTTTACTTTTTGTTTTCTGACTCTCCTGCATGGTAAAATCATCTGCTACAAAAGCAGGAAATTGAAAAACATTTGAAAGTAGACAGAATTAGCCATCTGTCTTTATTGTCCACAAAACTAAGCTGGGCTATTAGATAAAATGTGTGCACAGAGCATCGGCACCCTTGAAGGTACTCAGATTCACTACCAGTTGAGAAGCAGCTATTTCCCTTTTTGGTTTGCTTTGCCTTCTCTGGTGAGAAGTTTGCTAGAAGCCAAGACTCTGGGACCCTGGACTTGTTTGGTTCTCTATTTTATACCAGGAGGGTAACCTAATTCTCATAAATGTAAGTAAAACCATAGGATACCATCCCAAGATAGCAACCAGCAATTTTGTAGTATCTGCTTACATTATGTTAAGCTATGTGCCTTTTCTTATTCTAGCATAGTGGCATTTTAAAATTAAAGATATAAGTTAGTGTGTCATAGAAAAATAGCATAGTAGGGAAGTTCCCCATGTTGGTACAGAAAAATATTGAAAATAGACTGTGGAGGAGACAGACAGTCCCCAAAGAGAAAGCAAGCTATGGAGTGGAGGATAGAATCACACACAGCTAGCAAAAACTTGATGCCGATCTCCAGACGGTCAGGTCCTGGGCTCCAGCAGTAACGACACAAACAATGAACAATCCTGTCTTGTCTGCCTTGTGCATATTACTGTTTTGTTCTTCAAAAGAGCATTTTGAGGGTGATGCCTTCAATAGCTCCATTCTGCAGATGAAGACATTTTAAAATGCTAAGTAACTTCCTGCAGTAGTAAGTGATAGATCAGGGATTCAAATCCAGTCTAATTTGCATTCTACAATTTGAACTTGATCCTGCAGAGTACCCAATACAGAGTTGGATACTCACAGAATTAAGAAAATGTGAATTCACTTTGGGGATGGAGTCAGCCACGCAGTAGGGACAGGAAACGGTAAAAGTTACCAAAGGGTTCACCAGCCACCCTGTCTTTAAAGTCTTCCTGTATTTTTTTGAGTTATTTTCTACTTTGTTCCTTTGTGACACATTTACTGAGCACCTACTATGTGTTCCAGGTCAAGTTGGGTGGAAAGGAGAAATGAGTAAGACATATATCTTGTATGTAAGGCTCTCACAGCTCAATAAGAGACTCCCAGAGGTGAGCAGGTGGTTTGGTAATGATCGAACAGTGTGACCGCGCGGTGGTGTCAGTGGGCGACCAAGGGCGTGGTCGGGACCAGCTTCCAGGAGGAGGAGACTGAGCAGATGAGGAGGACGGAGGGGAGAACTGGGAGAGGAGACAAGACCCGAACGGGCCGAGGGGACGGAGGGCGCTGTTCACTGTGGTAGAGGGGAACGGATGCTGGCGAGGAGGCAGGACATGGCACTGGACGAGGGAGAGAGACAGACGGCAGAGACAGGAGAAGTGGTGGGCGGGGAAGAGGAGAGTCACGGACGGTGCTGTCCGTTTTTTTTGTTTTTTTTGTGGTGCCGGGGATCGAACTCAGGCCCTTGTGCTTGCAAGGCAAGCACTCTACTCACTGAGCTAAATCCCCGCAAAAGCTGTTTCTTTCTATTTTCCACGAAGACATACGCAGACTTTGGAGAACTGTTATAATACTTCATTGCCAGCAGATGGCGCTAAGTGTACATAAAATGTATACTTGTACCAGCGTGATCAAAATATACGGTATTTAAAAATTTTAAAAATTATTAATACATGTTTGCAGTACACGATTACATTCATCGTGAGGAGTTAGTACATGTACAGCACACATTTTAATTCTTTTTATGTCCCCTTTCCATTTGCAAATGATCTATTTCCCTGTGTCCTGTTGTCTTCTATTTTGCTTTCTATTTACACTTTGGGTTTCTCATATAAGAGAAACATTGCTAAATTTAAGATTGTGTGTCTGATTTATTTCACTTAACATCATGGTCATAAAATGCATCCATTTTCCTACAAATGACTTAAATTTATCCTTCTTTATAGCAGAGTAGCCTTCCATTGTGCATAAATACATTTTCTTTATCCATTCATCTATTGATAGGCATATAGGCCAGTTCCAAGATTTAGCTGTTACGAGCTGTGGTGCCATACACACGGTATGCGTGGATCACTGTAATATGAGGTCTCGAGCTCTTTCAGGAAGACCCTCTAGAAGCACACAGTAAGATAGAATGGAATTTCTACTTTCAGTTTTTTGAGGAATCTCCATACTGATTTTATAGTGGTTGTACTACCTTAAATTCCTATCAAAAAGTGAGAAGCCCTCATTTTTCCTCACAGCCTTGCCAGCATGTTGTTTTTAAAAATTTTTGAATGTTTACATTTTTAAAAAGTATTATAGTAAAAGACACATGGCCATAAATATCTTATGTGCCCTTTTGTGTTATTAATACGTCTTAGCACTTCCTAATGCTAATGTCCAATTCAAAGCTGACACTGTAAACTAGTATTTTCAGAAGTGGTAGTAAAACAGATCACATGGGTAATGCTTCATAATGTGCCACATGGAATACCTTGTTTGAGCCTTATAATTATGTGAGGCAGGTAGTAGAGCTGATCTACAGATAAAGGAACATTCTTAGAGTAAGTGATGAATGTGGAGGTGTGTGAACTGCTGTCCCACTCCGTCTTCCTGTGGACCTGCTTCCTGCATGGCCCGCCTCCCTCCCACCTCTCCGGGTTAGGGTAGGGACCCCAACGTGTATATGCTTTGCTGAGCCAGCGTGCCCTGCCTTGGTGGTTCTGTGCACCACCTCGGTGGTCCTGTGCTCCTGCACCTGCTGCTCCCCGTCCCTGGAATGACATCCCACCATGTCCTTTGTCACCTCCCACCTTCCAGCCAGTCAGCAGTGAAGATGACAAGCCGTCTGTTCAGCTGTCCTGCTGTGCCCCAGCGTCATGCGCAGTGATCGTCACCCAGCAGCTTCTAAGCTCGGGAAAGGACCTGAGACCAGGGTGTCTTCAAAGAGAATACAGACAGATGCTTGCATACTGTCCCCTCCAGCTGGGGAACAGCGAATGGTGACTAGAACAAAGAAAGGATACTAACTGTTGCAGGACACACCGAATGTTAATTCTGGATTCAACTCCATTTCTAAGAAAAGCAGTGCTTGCTACTGCATAAGGCTGAAACAGGCTAGAGACTATTTTTTGGGGAATAACATTGTGTTTTGGATTGTGTGCTAAGGTATATTTTGTATTTTTTAAAATCTTTGTAGGTAAATAGAGGAAGAAATGAAAAATAGTAACTAAACCTAACTAGAGAGAAACAGGACAACTGACTTGAAGTTCTAATCACTGTACTGCTGAAACCTGGGGAAGAAAAATCTTGCAAGAACTCTTAACAAAATTCAAACACATTAAACCAGCACTTTCCCATTTCTGAAAGAACACGGGTGTTTGACACAAAGACCGTCAAGGACATCGACGGCCGGATTGCAAAAACAAAATTCCCATCACATGGAGGCTGTTTGATAGCCACGAAGAAGCTGTATACAATTGCATAGTTTGGCTAATGAAACAAAAATCCAATAATTATTGTGAATTGTGATGCCAGTTCTGTGAATGATGTGTTTTTCCAAAGTCCTGTGAACCACACACTGGTGATTTTTAAGAAGCTGGACTACTGAAAGATCATGTGTCCTCCTTATCTGCAACCTTGAACTTTCCAACTGTGCTTTAGTGGACATGAAATGGTTTCATTATGAAATTTAAAATAAGAAAGTGCCAAATAATTAAAGAATCACTCTTTGTATTTGATTTGTGCTGTCTGGGACAGGCGCAGTCACACTGACCAGAAAGAGGAACAGGATGTGCCGCACAACCGGAAACTCAGGAACATCTGCACAAGCTGTGAGTCCGTCTGAGCAGCAAGACCTCGGGCATCAGCCGCCCCCTGTCACGGCAGAGCCCCCGAAGGAGAATATGAGGTTCAAGAACCACTGGTGTGCTTTGTTAAGCACTGTAAAGTATGATGCATTTTATAAATGTTTAAATCTCACGTCGTTTAGAAAGTATATGCTGTGTGTCTTGAGGAAATGTAAAATGAATACGTATGTACTTCACGCCTGTTTAGGAAGCAGAACACCAACAATGAGGTGCCCCTGCCGGCCTGCTGTCCCCCCTGGAGTGATCAGGTTCCAGGTTGTTATCGAGTGTGCCTATGCTTTCATTGCTTTGCCACGCTGGAGCGCCGAATAATATTGTTTTGGTTTCTTTTAGCTGTATGTTAAGAGGCATGCATATGTACATATACACCTGCCATTTGATGACTTCATTTTTTTATCCTTAACATTATATTTGAGATTCATTCCTGTTGGTGCTTATGAATATACATCACTTGAATTCCTGAATAATGTTCCATTATATGGAAATACTGCATTTTATCCATTCTATGGGTAGCCTTTTGGGTTGTTTTCAGCCTTTTTTCCTTACAGGTATGAATGATGTACCCATGAACACTGCTGGGGACAGATGTGCAGAAACATCTCTGTAGGGTGGCATTGTGAGTTACGGGGACCGTGTGCCTTAACACGTAGTAGGTAATAAGTTATCTTCTATGATGGGTGTACCAATTTGTACCTCTGCTATAATTTCAAGAGAATCTTTACTGCTCCATCCTCACCAATTATTATTAGGCCTGTACACTTTTCTATGTCGTTTGAATTTGAATTTCCCTATTTTCTTCTAAAACTTTCAAAGTTCTGCCTTTCTCATTTAAGTCCTTGACCATCCATCTTTATCTGCTTTTTGTGTAGGAAGTGATATGCCTGTTTTTGGAACATTTTCTTACATTTCTAATGGTTAAAAATAATTTTCAGAGAAAAAATTTTTTATCTCTAACTCTGCCTATCTGTTTTGAGGGGAATCAGAGGGTTTTACCAAAGAATATGATCGCACACAGAGCTCCAGAGTTTCCCCTTATCTTGGGTGTCTCCCTGAAGCCTCATGTGTTGGAAGCCAGCTGGATCAGGAGTGTGCTGTACTCATCAGGGGATGTGTCCATGACGAGTTCACAGCTGACTTGCTGTGAGGAAGTGGGTCCTGGTCAGAAGAGGTGGGTCACTGGGCTGTGGGCCAGAAGGGTGCATCTTTTCTCTCTGCTTCCTGACCTCAGTGATGTGAGCAGCTTTCCTCCACCCAGGACCTTCTGCATGCCAAACACAGACCGAAACTTCTCAACTGTGTGCCAAAATACACTTCTCCTCCTTTACATTGAGGGTGTTGGATATTTTCTTCTAGCAATGAGGAAAGTATTAGAAAGTTCTACCTTTCTAAAGATTAAGAGAATGGTGAGTTTTTACTGCACATAAATCAAAATAATTATGAGTAGCATGTTGGGCCTCGCAAATTGGCAAAGAACGTTTACTCAGGCTAGCCAGCAAAAGTGCGTGCTGTGAAGTGGGTGCTGTCACACACACTAGCAAAGGTAATTTAAGGCTGACTGCACTGAAGGCTTTTAGGGTGTCCACATTATTTCAGTGAAATTTAACTGTGGGAAATATACTATGGGAATAATTTCATAGTCAGAAAAAAATCTTAATACTCTAGGATACGCATTACAGTTTTACATACAAGCCAGGCGGCATGTAGCGGTATGGACTGCATGCTCTGTGGTGGCCCCATGAGCCTCTAATGGGGCTGGAGCTGAAGACGTCCTGCCACCCGCTGACCTTGGATCTGCTGCATTATGTAGCACAACATGTTTGCAGTGATGGTAGTGTAAACAAATCGACACTGCCAGCTACCTAAAATACAATTAGGTATAATTAGGGATAGTGGATGATACATGATAACAATAACAAATGGCTGTTACTGCTTTGTGTATTTACAATACTATACTTTTTATTGTTGTTTTAGATGTTGTCCTTTACTTATAGAAAAGCATTTCCTATAAAACAGAATGTCCTTTAGCAGCATCCTCCTCCTACATCATGCTTCATTATGTGATGTGAAGGTGGGTGGTGACTCACTGTAGACTGATGTGGAGACAGCTGAAAGCTTTAGACGAGCCGACCTTCCATACGGATGAGGGCTTCTGTTCTGGAAACATGCCTGAAAGGACCTTCGTCCACAAGGAGGTTTTGGGGCTTTAAAGTCAGGGTGACGGCCTTGCTGGGGGCAATGTCACAGGCTGCATGTTGAAGTCCTTCGTAATCCAGCACTGTGGGGACGCCGGGGCCATCACGTCTGTCGATATGCACACACTGCTGGGGTCTATAGGAGCAGCAAGAAGTCAGGCACCACCCGACTTCCTTTCCAAGATGCCCTTCTGAACTGCTTTGCCAGCAAAGTGGAGACTTGCTGCTTGGAGAATAACACACCTGTCCAGATCTTTTTATGGTAGATAATGATCTGGCACGTCCTCCTTTCATTGGCGATCTTCATCCCAAGATCAAAGTGGTGTCTTTTGACTCAGCTGATGGATCACAGTGCTGTAGCAGCTTCTGAGGCCTGCCGCCTCCTCTGAAGGAGGACACTTGCCCGGGCCAGTGCTGCAACCAACGAGGACACCGGGAAGACAAATGCAGCCTGGAAGGACTACAATGTGTATGGCCCCTTCCAGAACCTTGCTTGGGCTTGAGGTGGTATCGCCGAGGAGTGTATGAATGGCATCAGAACAACACACTCCAGAGGTTCACACGCGACGCCAAGGGATTTGCCGAGGAAGAGGAGGCTGCAGAAACCAACAGAGCTGTGGCTGGGATGCGAACACCTCTCCCTGGCTGAGGACGGGGACTCCACAGAGGAGGTCCTGGGAGTGGGCCCTTCCAAGCAAATCTATGATGCAAAGACAGTGTATTAGTTACTTTTCTAGAGTCAGTGGTTTGCGAGAGATTTAACGCAGGACATTTACAAGTCACAACATTCACCACAAGCCAAATGCAGGAAGAGTGACGAATATCCATCTATGCTCCGGAGATCCAGAAGATCCGGTCGGGGTCTGGGAGCCCACGGCAATGTCCCGTGTTTATCTGTGCCTGCACTAAAAGGCTGAAGAAATCTATACTGGAGCCAGGATATGATGCTCACAGCGGAGATGAAGACCAGAGATCCCCTGAAGTGAACA
>PVJO010034827.1:0-10546 GCA_004026905.1 Hystrix cristata | reverse complement strand
ATCTAGTTTTAGTTTTTGACATGTGGCCAGCCAATTTTTCCAGCACCATTTATTAAAGAGGTTATCCTTCTTCCAGTGAGGGTGTTTGGCTCCTTTGTGGAAGATGAGGTAGTTGAGTGTGTTTGGAGTTGTTTCTGTACCCTCCATTCTATTCCATTGATCCTCAGGTCTGTCTTTTTGCCAGTACCATGCTGTTTTTTTCACTGTAGGTTCATAGTATAGTTTTAGTTTGGGGACTGTGATGTCCCCTCCCTTTCCCCTGTTCCTTTGGATTGTTTTTGCTATTCTTGGTCTCTTCTGGTTCCAGATGAAATTCATGATTGTCCTTTCTAATTCTTTGAAGTATGGTACCAGTATCTTGATTGGAATTGCATTAAATCTGTATAGTAGTTTAGGAAGTATAGCCACATTCACTATGTTGGTTCTTCCTACCCGGGAATATGGCATATCTTTCCATTTTCTGATATCCCTTACAGTTTCCTTTTTTAGAGTGCTGTGGTTTTCAAGGTAAAGCTCTTTTACTTCCTTTATTAGGTAGATTCCTAAGTATTTTGTGTGTGTGTGTGTGTGTGTGTGTGTGTGTGTGTGTGCAACTGTGAAAGGTATATATTCTGTTATTTCTTTCTCAGTGGGTTTATTGTTTGTGTATAGGAATGCTATTGATTTTTGGTTGTTGACTTTGTAATTGGCAATGCAATTGAATTTAGTTATTAAATCTAGAAGTTTTTTGGTGGAATTTTTTGGGTCGTCTATGTAAAGTATGTTATCTGCAAGTAACAATTGTTTAACTTCTCCCCTTCCTATCTTTATTCCTTTTATTTCTTTCTCTTGTCTAATTGCTCGGGCTAATGTTTCTAGTACTATGTTCAATAATAATAGTGATAGTGGGCAACCTTGTCTTGTTCCAGATTTTAGTGTGAAAGTTTCCAGTTTCTGACGATTTAGTGTGATGTTGGCCATTGGCTTGTCACATATGGTTTTTATCAGATTTAGATAGATACCATCTATTCCCAATTTCTGTAGTGTTTTTATCATGAATGAGTATTGGATTTTGTCAAATGATTTTTCTGCATCTATTGAGATGATCATGTGAATTTTGTCTTTGACTTTGTTAATACGGTGTGTTACATATATTGATTTGTGTATGTTGAACCATCCCTGCATCCCTGAGATGAATACTACTTGGTCATAGTGTATAATCTTCTTGATAATTTGTTGCATTCTATTGGCCAGTATCTTGTTGAGAATTTTTGCATCTATGTTCATTAGGGAGATTGGCCTGTAATCCTCTTTTTCATTTGGACCCTTTTCTGATTTTAGTATCAGGGTAATGCTTTCTTCCAGTAATGATTTTGGAAGTACTGCTTCTTTTTCAATTTCATTAAAAAGGTTGAGGAATAGTGGTATTAGATCATCTCTGAATTTCTTGTAGAATTTGGCTGTGAAGCCATCAGGAGCTGGGCTTTTCTTTATTGGTAGGTTTTTAATTACTTCTTCAATTTCAATGGCTGGTATTGGATCATTTAGTGTTTTTATCTCTTTTTGGTTTAGTTTTGGTAGTTCATATGTGTCTAAGAATCTGTCCATTTCTCCCGTGTTTTCCATCTTGTTTGAGCATGGGTTCTTGAAGTAGGTGTTGATGATCCTTTGGATTCCTGACGGGTCAGTTATGACTTCACACTTTTCATTTTTTATTATGTGAATTTGGGTCTTTTCATTCCTTTTTTTGATAAGATTGGCTAAGGGTTTGTCTATTTTGTTTAGTCTTTTAAAGAACCAACTCTTTGATTCATTGATTCTTTGTATTGTTTTCTTGGTTTCAAATGCATTGATATCAGCTCTGATTTTAATAATTTCTTCTCTTGTACGAGCTTTGGGTTTGATTTGTTCTTCTTTTTCTAGATGTTTGAGGTTCAACATTAAGTTGTTTATTTGAGCTTTTTCTGTCTCCTGGATGTGGGAGTTCAATGCAATAAATTTCCCCTGTAGTACTGCTTTCATTGTGTCCCATAGGTTCCAGTATGTTGTATTGTCATTATCATTTAACTGTATAAATTTCTTAATTTCTTCTTTAATTTCTTCTGTGACTCAACTGTTAGTCAGAAGGATATTACTTAGTTTCCATGTGTTTATGTGGTGGGTTTTTTTTGTTTGTTTGTTTCTGTTGCCATTGAATTCTAGTTTTATTTCACTATGGTCCAATAGTATTCATGGGATAATTTCAATTCTCTTACATTTACTTAAGTATCCTTTATGAGCTAGTATGTGGTCTATTTTGTAGAACGACCCGTGTGCAGCTCAGAAGAATGTGTATTCCACTGTTATATGGTGGAACACTATGTAGACATCTGCTAAGTCCATTTGTTCCAGAGTTGATTCAGTTCTGATATTTCTTTGTTAATTTTCTGTCTAGTTGATCTGTCTATTTGTCACAGTGGGATATTGAAGTCTCCCATTATAATTGTGTTAGAGTTTATTTGATCTTTCAAATAATATGAGACACTTAATATTAGTTTTATGTATTTAGGTGCACCAATATTTGGCACATAAATATTAATGATTGTTATTTCTTCCTCTTGGAGTTATCCCTTGAGAAGTATGTAATGGCCATCTTTGTCCCTCTTGATTAGTCTTGGTTTGAAGTTTACTTTGTCTGAGATTAGGACAGCTACCTCTGCTTTTTTCTGGGTTCCTGTTGCATGAAATACTGTTTTCCATCCTTTGAATTTCAATCTATTTATTTCCTTTTGGATTATATGTGTCTCTTGTATGCAGCATATTGCTGGATCTTTTTTCTTGATCCATTCTGCTAGGCTGTTTCTTTTGATTGGTGAGTTGAGCCCATTTACATTGATGGTTATAGGTGTTATGAGTTGACTTACCTTTGCCATATATCTTTTCTGTTGTTGGTTCTGTGTTTCACCTCAGTTCAACTGCTTGTCTTACCTGGTAGGTTTTTATTAGTGCCCTTGTATTTATAGTTAACTTTTTCCTTTTCCAGGATCTTCTTCAAGATATTTTGTAGAGGTGGTTTGGAGATCATAAATTTCTTCAGTTGTTCTTTGTCATGGAAGTATCTTATTCCATTGTTGAATTTGAAAGATAGTTTGGCTGAGTACATCAATCTGGGTTGAAGATTGTTTTCTTTTAAGGCTTGAAATACTTTGCTCCAGGCTATCCTTCATTTAAGAGTTTGCATACAGAAATCTGCTGTGATTCTGATGAGTTTACTTTTATAGGTGATTTGTTTTTTTCTCTAATAATTGTCAGTATTCTGTTCTTTTGCTGAATCTGGAATCTTTAGTATTATATGTCTTAGTGTAGATTTATTTTGGTTATGGGAAATTGGGCTTTTATATGCCTCGCTTATCTGTGTATCAAGTTCTTTGCTCATGCTTGGGAAGTTTTCTGTCATTACTTCTGTAAATAATCTTTTTAGATCCTTCACATTGTCTCCTGCTTTTTCATTCACTCCAATCACTCTTACCTGTTCTTCTTTGCGTTATCTTGTAGCTTTTGTAGTGATTTTTCATATTGTCTAGCTATTTTCAAGAGGTCTTTCTTTTCATTATCACTAATTGCTGACCTGTCTTCTAGGTCTGAGATTCTATCTTCATTCTCATTCAATCAGCTGCATATAATTTCCAGTGAGTTTTTGGATCTGTTTCATGGGATACATTTCTTTCCTAAATTGCATGTTCAAATTTTCCATTGTTTTTCTAAGCTCCTCTGTTTTTTTTTTTTTTTAATCTGTGTCTACCCTGAACTTACTAAATAGGTCTTTCATTATGATTGTCATCTCTCTTTTGACTTGGACAATTATTTCTAGTCTGATGTTCTCTATAGCCACGCCTATCTGCTTTTCAACTTCTGTTGCTATCATAACTGAGAGTTTGATTGGATGTCTTCTGGTTTCCTCTATGCCATTGTCCTCTGTATTTGTTCTGGGTGAGCTGGTGGTCTTGGGTTGCGTTTTGCTTCTATGTCTTGTCATTTTTTTGTATACATATGTAATTTACTCCCTTTAGTTTGTTCTCTGTGTTGATTTTATATTTTGTTTGTGGGAGGTTACCTTAAGATAGGTAATAGTGTTCTCCTAGGAAATGTCTGTTCTTATGGTTTTTTCTAGGTATATACGATTCTCGACATTTATGACCTTCATGTCACCAGGACTATCTTCAGTGACAAGGTCATGGTTGGCTCTACTTGATATTGGTGACTTGGAAAAGGGGAAGGATAAAGAAAGTAACAAAGAAAATCTAAAAAAGAAAAAAGAAAAGAAAAGAAAGAAGGGAAAAAGAAGAAAGAAAAAAGAAGAAAAAAGAAAAGAAAAAGGGGGAAGAGCAGAAGATAGTGTCACCAGTGTCGAGTCCTAGATTTTATGCATGTTAATGGATTTAGACCCTGCTGGTGAGCAGGCAGGCAATGGGCCCACAGTGCAGTCCCTTGTGCCGGGGGTGTGGCCTGCGGGAGCCTGCAAAGCAGTTTCTCACCTGGCCAAATGTATTCTCTTGACCAGGAGACTGGCCGCGCTGTGTCTGGACTCCAAGCAGGGCCTAGGTAGTCCCATGCCACTAGTGATCCCACTGGGAGGCAGCTGGGCAGGCGGTGGGCCCATGGGGGACCACATCTTATTAAAAGGCTTTTGCACAGCAAATGAAATCACCAGTAGAGTGGATGAAAATCCACAGAGTGTGAACAAATCTTTGCCAACTGTCCCTCAGACAAGGGTCTAACATCTAGAATATATAAATAACTCAAAAATAGCAAACCCCCCAAATTTAAAGACCCTATCCAAAAATGGGCATCTGAAATGAATAAACATTTCTCAGATGAAGAAATAAAAATGGCAAATGAATATATGAAAAAGTATTCAACATCACTGGTCATTCGAGAGATGCAAAGCAAGACAACATTAAGGTTCCCCTCACTCCAGAAAGAACAGCTATTTTCAAGAAATCAACCAACAACAAATGCTGCTGGGGCTCCAGAGAAAAATGTATCCTCCTCCACTGTTGGTGGGAATGTAGACCGGTCCAACCACTGTGGAAATCATTATGGAGACTCCTCAAAAAAGTATATCTAAAGGTTCCATTTGATCCAGCTATTCCTCTGCTTTGTATCTTCCAAGAAGAATTGAAAACCTCATACCACAGCGATATATGCACAACCATGTTCACAGCAACACAATTTGTAGTGGCTAAGTCTTTGAAACAAACCAAATGCCCAACAACTAAGGAATGGCTAAAGAAGATGTGGTTTTTCTACACAATGGAGTACTACTCTGCCATAAAAAAGGATAAACTAAAGACATTTGTAGGTAAATGGATGTACTTGAGAACATACCCTTAAGTGAAATAAATCAGACACTCATGAGTACACATCAAATTGTTTCTCTGATATGACAAGCCATAAGTGTACATAAGGACAAAAAGGTGTAATAGATATTATTTAAAAGGAAGATAATATGCAAAGGAGAGGAAAACTAGAAAGAGAGATGGGGGAAAAGAAAGAAGAGGAAAAGGAAAGAAGGGAGAAAGGGGAAAAATGAAAAAAAAAAAGTAAATAAACCTGCTGTAACTTGGGAAGGATGGGAGAATGTAAGGGAGGGGTGAGGAAGAGAGGAGAAACCAAGATACATCATGTACAGGTACAAAATAACCATGTTAAATGTGATCATTATGAATACATTGTACCAATACATGTTCTTGGTAAAAAAAAAAAAATAGTGGAAAGATGAAACAACCGAAATATTCAAGAGCAGTTAAGTAGATAAAATAAACATGCTATATATGCGCAGTAGAATACTCTTTAGTATTATAAAGAAAGAAAATTCTGACACAACCATACATGGATGGATTTTGGAGATAATATGTTAGGTGCAATATGTCAGATATAAAAAATGCCTATTGTATGATTCTATTCACATGAAATACCTACAAAAGTAAAGTTCATAGTAACAGACAGTAAACTGATATTTTCCAGAGGTTGGTGTAGGATAGAAGAGTGAACAATTATTATATAAAATGGGTACACAATTTCAAATTGGGAACTAAGGTTGTGATTTTTGTATAACAATATAAAAATACTTATATTCACTGAATTATATACATGGTATATAATCCCTGAATTATATACACAGTATACATAATTAAAATGGTAAATTAAACTTTAGGTATAAAAATCATAATAAAAATTCAACAAAATACAATATGGTTGCCTAAATTTGACACACTGCATTCTTCTTTGGAATAGAAAATCATTATTGGTAGAAAAACTGTTGAAATTAGGATAGTTTGTAATTTAGTTATTATCAAGTCTTTAATGTCCTTGTTTTGACAAAATTATCAATATAAGTAAACATTAACTATGTTAACATTAATGAAGAGCTGAATCACAGTTTCTAAATGTGTATTTAGAGGTCTATAATTCTAACAGTATACTGAAGTAAAAAGTAATCATTTCTTTAAATAGAAAATTCAGAGGGAAAATAGTTTCATGCATGTTAATTATGAAGCTAACATTAATCAAGAGCTCTACTCAATAACTCCAAACAACTTTGAAATAATTTAACTCCAATCATTCCTCTCTGAGAAACTGTTACTTTCCAATAATTTTACTTTATTTTGTATTTTAACAATGAAAATTGAACAGATTTATCCACAAATTTACAATGTTAGATGTCATTAGTACTTTATTACTAAGATATTTCTTCCTGAGGTTCATCTTTAGGATTTTATTTCCAAAAAAGTCTCAAATCCCTTATTACTTCTTTCTCCTCTCTCTCTCTCTATCTCTCTCTCTCCATTCCTAGTCTCTTGCTGCCGTTCATTTACATCTTAAACTTATTTCAACACTTTGATAATACTGTTCTGTCTCTGGGTCTTGATTTGTGCTCTTCAAGATTTTCCTTTTTTTTTTTAAAAAAAAAGAGAAATTCCATTAAATTTCCCTTGTAGGCATCTTCCATGCATATGCATGTTTATAGCAGCACAATCCACAATAGCTAATAAGTCTTGGAAGTGGCCTATATGTCCATCGCCAGATGAATGGACAAAGAAAATGTGGTATATTCTATACCATGAAGTACTACTGTGCCATAAAGGCATTCAAGTAGTTTGTAGGAAAATTAATCCACATCTAGACCATAATGTGAGGTGAAATAAATCATACACACAAGCTTAAATATCACATGGTTTCTCTTCCATAAAAAATCCAAAATATAAAGAACAATATAGAAGATAGCTAAAAGGAAATAGGGAGATAGAGCTTTTGCAAAAGAAAAGACCAAGAGATAGAGAGAAGGGAAAGAACAGGAATGGATGAAAAAAGAATCGAGATGTGTTATGTGCATGTACGTACTCCCCATAAGGAATGTAATACTTATGTACTGCAAACATTCACTGATTAAAAAAAAAAGGTGAAAAAACAGAACTAAGCAGATTTTTAATTCTTTTTTAGCTAGTCTTTCTGCCTTTCCATACAAACTCTGTTATGATATTTATTTTTGTACTTCTCTTTTTAATTGACATGTTTAGATATTGTTTTATCTAATGTTAGACATTTTTTGCTTATTCAATCTGATGATTTGTATTGCTGAAAATCCAACCCCTCCTTAAATTTCATGAAATTCATAACACTCCAAATTAAAATTTTTTCTCTCGTATTTTTCTGAAATAATTGTGACTCTTTCATGCATATTTGGTGTCATATTCCCCTTTATTGTTTCCTTTAATAAAATTTTACATTTTACATCCTTTAAAATGTGTATTTGATACCACTTCAAGTGTGTAATATTGGTGTTTCCTTCAAACACCTTAGACATCTGGCCAGTATACTAAAACACTACATGTTGTATAACTTAAAATAAGAGAAATTTATTTCCTACTGTTCTTGGGGATGAAAAACCCAAGTTCAAGGTGCCAGCTGATTTGTCATCTACTAAGTGCTCACTTTTGCACAGATAGTGACTTCTTGCTGTGTTTTTTCATACCAGAAAAGGCAGGAAGCTCTTTGGTTCTTCTTCCACAAGGACACTAATTCCTTTCATCAGATCACTGATTGCATCCTCTAATCACTCCCCACGAGGCTCTACCTTTAATACCATCACTTTGGAGATTAGGCTTCAGCATATGATGTTTAAGAGGGGCACATATGTTCAGAACACAACAAAGATTTTGTTGAATTTCATTATTTATAATGAAATTTTCCTTCCCTTACTGAGATATTTAATATTTTGTTGTCTCTTGGTTATTGGTGACTACTCATGGCCAGATAAACACAAGTAATTCTCAGAATAAATCTTACATATATCCACATTTTGTAAAACAAGTATGAGATTTTAAATAGCAATGTTCTTGTCCTACTCAGTGTTTTAATTAACATATTAATAGACATAAATATTACCAAAGTTCATAGTACTCAAACTGCATATTTACAGGGAAAATTTTACATGTATGTGCTAACCTGTAAAATTTCACCTGCAAATAATAAAGATTTCAAAATATGAATAAATCAAAGTTGTGAGTTAAATATCCAATGAAAAGGTTTATGGAAAATTATGTAATGAGGAAAAATAGATTAGAATTATCATTTCTCTACAATTAATGGAAAAAATTACTGCATAACCATATAAAACAATATTTTTAAACATACTAGCTATTAGCAAGGTACTCAGAAAAGCAAGGAAGAATTGATTTCATCCCTATAATTGCCCTAATCTCTATATTGTCATGCAGGTAGAAGTGACCATGAAAAACAACAGATTCTCTAAATTATCAAGAAAGAAGGCAAAGTCCAAAGAGCAATATGTATCGAAAGATAGCAGAATTCCAAACCGAAGAAATCTACAAGGAGAGAAAACTCCATAGTAAGGAGGACCTGGAATTCACAAGAGTACTAACAGTATGGACACGAGAAGAGACGATCACCCAAGGCAGTGGAAGAGCCCCTCGAGATGATTAATGACACCGACATGTAGCAGTCACACAGGGACAGAACAGTGTCAGGTCTCACAACCATGTTGGAAACCATCAGAGCAGAGCACCCGAATGGCCTTCAGTAGTGGGGCAATGTTAGGCCTTTCACTCTGGTCTCAGGACTCAGTCAAGCCTGCAAACAATCAAACTGTTTCTAAGTAACTTCTTTTCGTCCCAAAATAAAGCACAAGAAAAATGTTAGAAATCCATGGTATACAACATGAAAGAGTTAAAATGCACAGTCTGACATCTAAAGAAAGAAAAGTAAAGAAAAGGCAGGAAAAGAAGGTTTATAGTGAAGAGAAATATAAATTAATAAAATCTACCCAGGAAGAGACATGGATTTTAAAGTTTTCAAAGTTAGCATTATAATTTATAATAAATGTGTTCTGGAAATTCAAGCAGTTAAGTGTAGGCATAAAAAATATTTCAGGATGTTTCTAAGAAACTTCTAAGAAAAGCCTTGTAATGTCTAATTATTAAAAAAAAATACCGATGGGGTCAATTTTGCACTTAGAAGAAAGTAAAAAGTACCCTTGAAGCCATAGGTATTGGAATTATTAAAATCAAACAAAGGAAAAATAAAAGAATTTTTCAAAAATAAAGTACATCAGTGAATATGAAACAATTTCATGCATCCTAAATGTGTGTAGTTTGAATACCCAGATAAGGGACAGACAGTACAGCTGAAAAAGAGTGTACACTTAAATTTTCTAAATGAATGAAAATCATTAACCTACAAATACAAGAGTCCAACAGACCCAAGTACAAAATATGAAAGGAAATTACACCAAGATAATAGACTGGTGGTAAAAGATGAAAAAAAAAAAAAAACAACCCTCAAAGTCACTATTAAAAAGTGATGCTTGTGCATGAGAAAACAATCCTACAGTTTCAATTATGAAACTACTATATGTGTACAGTGGATTGGACAAATAAATGGATGGCAGATGATGAACGCTCTGTTTTCACTGTGGTGTTTTATGGGCCAACAAAGGAGAAGGTGAAAGTATCCATGTGGGTTGGAGCTTGAACTGAAGTTCAGCTCTATAAACCTGTGTTCTTACACACATGCAGGAGTTTATACTTACGTAAAATTTGTAGTTCTGTAGCAATGCGAATATTCTAGTGTTATAATAACCAAATTAGAAAATATTAATAAAAGTAGTGATCTTTAGGAATAATAGACTAAGGGAAAAATAATGAATAATTAAATATAAAATATAGAATGTCTTTAAGCCAATTGTTTGAAGACGTAATCAAAATGGCAACCTATGGGCTGGGGATTTAGCTCAGGGATTAGAGTGCTTGCCTTGCAAGCACAAGGGCCTGAGTTCGATCCCCGGCACCACAAAAAAAAAAAAAAAAAAAAATGGCAACCTAAAAGACTATAGTTTTACTTAAGTGAACAAAAGAATAATTGGAAAACATGTGTAAATCACATTAATAATTAAATACATTAATTTAGCACTTAAAATATTTTATTGGATTTTAAATTAACTATTTTGAATACCTGATAGATTATTATATTCCAACAATATATATATACACTACAGAAAGAAATTGTG
>PVJO010034826.1:0-10551 GCA_004026905.1 Hystrix cristata | reverse complement strand
GCTCTCTAACACATTCATGCCATTTCCTGTGGGATTTCTGGGTCATATGAACAGAGATGTAAGTTCTTCCCACTGTGCTCTTACATGGAGGTTTTAGCCTCAGACACTGCAACATGTCAGTAAGCTATCTTGTTTTCTTCTGAGAAAAGAGATACTGAAATCTAACCTCCAGAAGTGCTCAATGAGGATGAAAAGCAACAATATATTCTACTTTTTGAATGATATGCTTCTAACTCCCAACAACCCCGACCATGTGGGAGTGCTCCCTGAGTCCTAAAGCTTTCTGCTGTGTGTTAGACACCCTGCAGAGCTAGCATCTTGTGCTATAAGGATGACGCTAAGTGATGTGCTCTCCCCCTGCCATCTAGAACTGACAGCCCAGGACACTGGTGTACCATATGCATCCTGTAACTCTCATGACCCTTGCATCAGCTGTCTGTCACTACCACCCTCTCCTATCCTTCTCAAAAGCGCAAGTGTCTGAGAGAGCATTGCACAGTGGCTGGTGCTTGGTACAGCTCCTTAAAGTGGCTCCACAGTCATCTCTGGAATAAAGGCTGCAGAGGCCTCTGGGTAAGGGCTCTTTGGAGGACACCTGTCTGCCTATCCCTTGCCCTGACTGCTGCTTCTCTGCCTTTCATGGTTCCAGCTGCCCCGTGGGAGCAGGCACTTACTGCTCATTTCAGTATGTCAGCATTCCCCCTGTGGATCCCAGACTGACTAATTAGCCTTCCCTGCCTGACTGCTGAAGCCACAGGGCACTGCCAGGCCAGCACTTTTCCACATGGCATGTGCTCGGGAGAAGCCAGGCTGGTCTTAACCGTCTTGTCGATGCCACAGTCCATGATGCCTCTCCGTGGTCGGGCCCATGAGCACTCATCGGAGGGAGTGTCGGGTGCATTCCTGCCTGGGCTGGAGGGACGAGGGTGTGGGTTCTGCTCTGGGGTCCGTCACCATTTCCGCAGGTGAACCTTGGGAAGACTCATCAATACTGAGGATAACTGAGGGGAACAGGGTTGGATAACTCAAACTATGACCCTGATTTTACAAAGAAGTTACCTCTGATATCTAACTTGACCTTTTGGGCTGAAAGAAATCCGAGTCACTCAGAAAAGATTGGGCTCTGCATGAGATCGTTCTTCCTCTCTCACACATTTCATGTAAGTTCCCTCACGCTGTGTGGGAGTGGAAGCCCCTGCCATCACTGATCTGTTTTCCAGCCTCTTGCCCCTCCCATTAATGCATGACCCCAGTCCTTGCCGAGAGGCCCCAAGTGTCCCTGGGCACATCCAAGTACATCTCGTTTGAGCCCGCAGCAAGCCTGCTTAGCCCTGTGGTTTCTGCAGGACACTGCTGTCCCCGGCTGCCCAGGCCCCTGATACATCTCCCCGCAGTGCACTGCTCCTTCTTGTGGACTCCAGCACCATCCCCTGCAGAGCCCCACAGCCCCCTCCCTCTCTGGGTACCAGCTTTCCCACTCAGGCATCACCAATGCACCCGAACTCTCCAGGGCCTGAGCACGGCTGTCTGCGGATTGTCAGCGGAGCATCTCTCTCCACTTGGTGCTTCCTGATCAGTCCTGGCTGCAGCTGTTGCTGCCTCAGAGGAGACTCAGGCACAGAGAACTTCCAGCGGTAACCCTCCCCCCGGCCTGGCTCAGGGCAGCGTGAGGTCAGGCCTGGACAGCGAGTGTACATTGATTGGGCTTTGAAGCCTGAAGCCTGATTCACTTCATTAATAGAGAAGGTTCTAGTCCTTTCTGTTGTGAGACAGGTCTTGCTATGTGGTCCAGGGTGGGCTCAAACTCCAATCTTCCTGCCTCAGCCTCCCAGGTGCTCAGCTGGGAAGGTTCTTTACTTATTTGAATGTCAAAATCTTCATTTGTGAAGTAGTACTAAGCAGTAGTACTAGGCAGGATTGGTTGTCGCTAAATGCAAGGCTTGGTATGCACAGTGAATGTCTGTGAAGTCTGTAATGTTGGCTGACATTAATTAGCTAACAGGACCCAAGTGCTTCAGGCAGGTCAGATGAGCACAGGGACATGTTGAGAGATTCTGCACTATCAGCAGGGTAGTCTCAACCCGAGACCTGAAAGAGGGCCAAACTTGGCTTTGTGGATCTCTTTCTCCTCTTGGGAAGTTCACAGCTGGGAGGCCACCCAGGCCAGGCAGTGATTAAAAGGAAGCGGCATGCTGCAATCGTTCTGCTGTGACGGAAGGGCACAGCGGAGCAAAGATGCTTAGCTCATGGTGACCAGGAAGCAGGGTAGGGGAACAGCACTAGAGAGGAAAGGATGAAGCACCCGATGTATCACCCAGGGTTGCCCTTCCATGACCCACCCCATCACAACTAGGAGCACACTCTACTAATTGCTAGGCATTTTTTAATCCAGTGAATTTGACACATCAGGATTAAGGGCCACACTATTAAGCCTACACTTCTCTTTGTCTATTTATACACCAAAGCACAGTGGTTATTTGGACACATACACACACATAATTAATTACAAGTTACAGTCTAAGTCAGTGTTGCTATAATAGACTGGCACAGACTGGGTAATTCATAAAGAAAATAAATTTATTTCTTACAGTTTCCACAATTGGAAAGTCCAAGGTTGAGGGCCTGGCGTCTGGCAGGGACGTTCTTGCTGTGTGTCCTATAGCAAAAGGGAAGAGATCCTTAGAAAAGATGCACGCGGAGAGCAGGAGAGGGGTGAACTCATTTTTATAATAAACTACTCTCCAGATAACAATCCATTCATGAGGATGGTGACTCGAATCCATTCATGGGAACAGAGTCCTCACCACCTTGTCACCTCTTAAAGGTCTCCCCTCTCGACACCATTGCACAGGAGATTAAGTTGCCAACATATGAACTTTGGGGGACATGCTCAAACTGGAGCAGCTACTGAGTTCTTTGACTTTCAGCGAAGACATCTCTTCTGAGCAGAGCTGTACAGTAAGTGTGGATGAGGGACTTGGTTCCTCATTCTCAGAGCATCTGTCTGAATGAGGCGTGGGGAAACCTGGATGTGTCCCTTGGAAGGCCTGATCTGATAACCAAGCCATGATTGTGCCTGTCTTGAAGGAGAAAGATTTATTTTCCTGAACAGTCTAGGAAAGCCACTGTGGGTATGCTGATGTTCCTGGAACCAGGAGTCCCCAACACATCCGTTTTTGTTGTTGTTGTTCCAAATCTCCTCCAATGAACACACACTGTATATCCTTCCACCCTCTAGCTCTTATGCAGAGGACAGAACTTTCTACCATTTAAATGACCATTTGGGGGGCTGGGGATTTAGATCAGTGGTTAGGCTGCTTGCCTCACAAGCACAAGGCCCTGAGTTCGAGCCTCAGCACCAAAAAAGAAAAAGAAAAAGAAATGACCATTTGAAGGGCACTGCCTACTTGAGGGAGAATATGGGTAGGCATTATGGGAGATCACTGGAGAAATCCTATAGAGGATTTGAAATCCATGACCATGGCCACGTGTGTGGTATTTCCTTTCTAAAGGGTACTGAGGACTTTATGACCTTGTTCTTCAACCAGTGTAGGCCAAGGCCACCACATCCTGTGCATTTCAGGCATATCTGTTTTGAGCATAATTAGAGAACTTATGTGCACCTCATGCCTGGGGTTTCACTGTTTAAGCACATTTTTACACACACATGCGCACACCTCTTCAAATACAGTCCTTGTATATTTTAAGTTTTTGTTAGTATTTTTAAAATAAAGCAGAGCATTGTAATGTATCTTCTGGAGAAGACTGATTTTTGCTAGAGGCCTATGATCTTTTCCTGGGGTCCCCAATACAGGAGTTGGGTGGATGACTCATGCGTTTCAAACCATTTGGGAAACATTTGGGAAAGCTACACATTCCACATCCCACAATAGTGCAAATCAAGCCTTAGAAAGCTGCTGGACAAACATTTGTGGGTTCTACACAGTCGCACCCCACCCCACCAGGCTTAGGGCCCTCCCACCCGGCCCCTTGCCAGGCACCTGCTTCCTCTACCTGTGCCTCTCCTCTCTGCTCCCCGGTGCTGGGCAATGCACTGTTCTGGTTCTCTTACAATGCACCCCGCACACTTCCCTTGAGCTCTTGCAATGCTGGGGCAGCCTTAGTGCCACCAGCTCCTGGCTGTGTGGCCTGGCTGTTTAAATTCCTGGAACTTCAGTTTCCTCGGCTGTAAAACTGGAATTGTTATTTCTTCTCCAGGGCTGTTTAAAGATGTTGTAATAACATAAGGTGCTTAGCACAGTGCGTAGCATGTGACATATGTTCAATAAATGCTAGTTTATACACACACATAATATAAAATGAATATATGTAATGAATACACACACACACACACACACACACACACACACACACACACACACTCATTCATTCATTCATTCCTCGTATTCCCTGTGCCCATGGGCACAGACTGGAAGTAGAGCATGTATTAGCCGAATGAATCATGTCAAAGGGAACACATCTCTCCTTAGGACCCAGGACGTGCCAGGGGCCAGCGCGTCCCCTGCATGGGTACAGGGAGAAGCCAAGCTGGGGAGCAGAGAAGGGAGTTGGGTTTGGGGAGACCTCAGACAGGGCTGACTAGCTGGAAGCCAGCTTTTCTGGGTTCTCAGCCTTGTCCGAGTTCTGCTGTGGCTGCTCCCCAGATCTCAGAGGCCGTTCTGTGCCTGTGTTGGGTGGAGAGGGTCTGGCCTCTGTGCTGCAGTGCAGCTTCCGTAGAACCAGGAAAAGGAATCGAAGGCAGAGCTATGGCCATAGAGTCCCTCTAGCATTTCTCACCCCTTTCTCTTCCTCACAAATCCCCCAGGGTGGATATAGCAGTGCTAGAGAACCTTTCAGAGACAAATGTCCAAACTGCAACCCCGAACCCACTTCTTTATCACAAAGTGCAGACACCACAATTAAACCTGAATACTGAGGTTTTAGTTTAGAAAAAACAACTCATACATTAACATTTTTTGTCTTAAAAGAAAAACAAATAACACACACACCCCCCATAGGTTTGTTACCGCTGGTCTAGGGGCTCTCCAGCCTCAGGTCCCTCTCGTCTCGCACTCCTAAAGTGACCCACACGCTAGTCCCAGCTGCCGTCTGCCTCCTTCCCAGCAGGCTTCCCTGGCAATTCAATGCCACTACCTTCAGCCCCCCTTTTACTTTCTTCCTCCTATAATGATTTTTGTAATTAATGAGGTTTCCCCTGTTCTCTAATCACATGACTCTGAGGTCAAGTTTAGTAACCATCCAGCTATCTATTTATACACACTGGCCTTCTCAGCTCTTCCTCCCAATGTTCTTTCCTGACCCCTTTATTTTTCACCACTGTTGCAAACAAACGATGGTTATTTCCCTAATGAAGAGCCTCGATGTAGGAAGAGATGCTGCTACTAAATGTAAATCATTAACAAAAAGATTGTTGGGATGCTTGACCTGAAGACCAAGTGTTTGACAGCTTGGTTAATGCTTATCAGGATTTACCTAATATTCGGTAGGATTTTTCCGTATTAAAAATGGACCTGTCAGTCATACTGAGCACAGAGCTCTGCATCTTAATCCATTTATCGAGTCCTTGTCGAACATTTATTGAGCCCAGGATTGTGCCATTGACTTTGCAGAAGTGGCTGGAGGAGCTGTCAAAGGATAAAGGCTCGATCCTCACGCCAGGATCTCCGGACATTGACAGCTCCCTGCAGGCAGAGGGTGGAATACCCCTTGGACGTGCAGGCATGCGCTTAGAGAGTATTGCCTGGTGCCAGGCCCTCTTGCCTCCCTCATCTCGCTTTCCTCATTCTGTGACCTTGTTCACGTCTCTTCGATTCTTCAAGTACACGTACAGGCTCAGCTCAGAGTCTATGTTCATCCAGCCAGGGAGCGGCAGAGCTAGGGTCAAAACCAGATTTCTCTGGCTATAAAACCTGTTGCATTTTCTACTCTGTCAAGCTATTTATGCCACGAAGACACATAATTTAATGCTGAAATCTTGATTCTGATTCTGCAGGCATTTAGGAGAGTGAGAGAGGCTGTTCCGTGGCTTTTGGAGACTTTTGCCAAGATTTCCTGAGGAGATGAGATTGAAGTGGGACTTCTCAGATCCCTGTAATGCACTTGGAACTCATAAGCAGATACTGCTTCTTCCATAGCTGGGCAAGATGAGAGCATTTCATTGTAAACAGGTGTGTGGTGGGGGCAGCAGGGGCAGAAGGTGAATAGAGCCAGCCATTCACTTTCCAGGCTAGGCTTCCCAGAGTTTGTGCCCCTCTTCAGGGGCCTGTACATGCTTATTTTTGTATGTTTGGAACTTCAGCTTTTTCCACTGGCCAGGCCTTGAGGTTCTTAGGGAATGGACTTGCTATGCCCAAATAGGACTCTGCTCCCAGAGAGTGAGTTGTGGAAGAAGTATGGAGATTCATAGCAGAGGGCTCCTCCAGCAGGAGGTCAGAGGTCAGCCATAGGCACCTGCTGGGGTGGGGGGACAACCTTGAGTCCAGAGGCAGATGCTTGAGAAGGTCCCCATGGCAGATCACTTTATTGCCTGGGGAGCCCAGACATGAGCAAAGGGGACTGACTATCCACAGGGAATGTTGCCTCTCACTTATCCTGCAGACATTTTTGTGTCAGTCAGAACTGTTTGTTACTAGAATCAGACCCAGTTGTTGAGCAGAGGCTATCAAAACCTTCTTCCTCCATGGTCCTGCCTTCCTGAATGTCACCCCAGTGCCCAACACACCAGGACAATATTATCAGGATGACTACAAGTCATTGTGTACTACTAGTTGATCCATTTCTCTTTTATTTCCTGATGGGATCTATTTCTTGTGCTAAAATACACAGAACATGAAATTTGCAATTTTAACCATTTTTAAGTGTACTGTTCAGTGGCACGAGGACATTCCCTTTCATCTGCATCCATCACCACCATCATCTTCAGAACTTTTTTTTATCTTTCCAAACCAAAAAGCTCTTTACTCATTAAACAATAAGCCCCCCTCCTTTTTTCTTTGTGCTGATGAGGATTGAACTCAGGACCTTACACTTCCTAAGCAAGCATTTTAACCCCTGAGCTAAATCCCCAATCCCCAGGAAGGCCTGGTTTTTGCCTTTTCCCAACCCCTTGCATTCTGATGGGGCTTTGAGACATCCGAGGAAAAAAATTCCTTGAGTGTGTGTAAGTCTCACTGGGGACGATGTTTACACAAAGATTCCTAGATTTCCCTTCCAGAGAGTCTGGTTCGACTGGTCTAGAACGAGTCTGGGAGCTTGTGTTTCTGTGGTTCTGATGTGGGTGGTTTGATCTTAGAGGGAGATGTTCACTCCCTCCCAATCCTCCTCCAGCTCTGCCAACCAGCTCCACCTGTGAGCCCCCCGTGGCAGCTGGGGAGTGAGCGAGTGATGCCTGGCCAAGGAGCAGAAGATGTGCGGACCCCTCCTGTCTCCATTCTCCATTCATCCCCCAGCCCTTTCACAATCTGTGAGGAGCACCAGCTTCTGAACCTGTGAAATATTTATCTTTTCCTCTCTGCATCCTTTACAGTCACTCTGCTGCAAGGCTGTTTGCTTTGACATCCCCTTGAGGACTATAGTAGGAGCTATTTGAAGTGATTTATATATTTCCATTGGCTGAAAATTGGGACAATTCCAGAAAATCTGGGCTTTTTGTGTGCGTGTGTGTGACTGCAGCCGATCATATTTATATTTCTACCGTGTTGCCCCAGTAGTTCTCCAAGTGTGTTCCCTGGACCAGCCAGCACCACCATCCCGTCTGACCTTGGGAAATCTGGGAGGTGGGATCCAGAGAGGTATGTTTTAAGGAACCCTCCTTGTGCTTGCGACACTTGCTAACTTTTAAGAACCACTACTCTCCATGCAGTATGTCCGTTGGCCCGCTGAAAAGTATGAGAGAGTCCTCGTTAAAGAGAAGAGGAAGACGCTTAGAAGGGCCAAAGATGAGGGTGTAAACTGGTCTGTTCTGAAGTACCACCTTGACTGCTTCGGGACCTCTGGAAGGGGCTGACGGGTGGCACTCTCCTCACTCCCTTGTCTAGCAGCCAGTTGTCACCTATAGAGAAAGGTTCCTCCAGGCCTTTGCAGATGCAAGCAGGGAGAGGAGGAGAAAGAGGTCAGAATGTTCAAATGGGAGCAGCTGAGATAGCAGCAAAGGGACTATCTGTGCAGAAAGGTGCTGAGGGCCTTTGTCCTAATATAGCCGGCTTTCCCCCCACAGAGGGGTTCTGGCTCCCTTCAGCATCAGTAGCTGGTTGTGGCCTGCAGGAGGGCCAGCTAGGATCCTTTTGGGAAGCACCATTGGTCGGGTGGGCATGCTGCACACGTGGCCAGGGTGAACAGCAGCACAGAAGGCCAGATGTTGGCCCTGAGACTGCATGAGGATGGGCACCGATGCCATTTGGTCTCGGCTGCTGCATCCTGTGACCCCAGGGAGATGCAGCGCTTGCTGTTTGTAAGCCAGCTGTTTATGGCAGCCCTGCACAAGCACAGAACTTCTCGCTTGCTGTTTTTTTCAATCCTTTAAAGTTTGCTTTGACTACTGTGAAGTTTGTTAATGGAAAAACCAGCGTGTCTCTAGTGCAGGCTCCGGCCAACAGGTTGCCAGAGGCATTCGGTTCTTTTCTTACACTTTTCTCCTGGTCTGGCCTTGCTGAGAAGTGAGTTCGGTGGTAGTGAGTTGGAGGAGCTCCTGGTGTATTCACTCGACCCACAGGAGGGAGCTCCTGTGCAGAGATGGGAAAGACTCAGGAGCAGGACTACAGCAAAAACCTCCTGCCTTCATGGAGGTAGGGGGCAGATTGGTCTTGGTGAGTTGGTAGATGGTGCGAAGGAAGTGAAACAGACTTTTATGGTATCAGAAACCTCTTGCTGCATTATGAACCACCTCCAAACCCAATGGCTTAAAACAGTAACTACTCAGTTAGCTCACAAGTCTACAATCAAGGCTGGGCTCAGCACGGTGCTTGCCTGGGGGGTTACACTTACCTTGCAGGTCAGCTGAGTGTCTGTGATCAGCTGTGGTTGCCTGGAGTGCTCTCTTTCTCTCCCCTCCCCATCTTCCTTTCTCTCTCCCTCTTCTCCATCTCCCAGGCCATCACACCTTCTTCTGTATGTGCTTTTTACACATAGTCTCCCTGGCAGGGGAGCTGAGCTTCCTATATGGAGACGTCCAAGTATAAACATGAAAGTTATCAGACCTTCGTGCGGCCAGCATCACCTCTGCTACATTCTGTGATATCAACAAGTCATAGGACCACCCCAGATTCAAGGAGAAAGGACTGTGGAAGGAGAGAAAACTAGGTGGCGTGGAGCATCAGGCTCACCAATTTCAGAAGGATCTTAGGTAAGACAGATGATAGAATATTTACACTAATGGGGTGGGCTGGTCCGGGATGGGCTTGCTGAGAGGTGGCGTGTGGTCACACTGTTCACAGGTCTAGTGGAGCATTCGGCAAATAACCTTAGACTGCCTTTGCTCTCAGCAAACAACTCCCGAGAGTGGCAGCAAGTTGTCTATGGGTTTCCAAGTCCAGTGCCTGGCAGAGCCTGAGAGCAGAAGGCAGGGTAAGTGCTGCAGTGAAGGAATAAGTGAATTGAGGGACCCCTGATGGAAAAGGGGCACCTCCGAGGCAGCGTGACCGTTGAGGCCATATGGACAACAGTACAGAGCCAGGCCAGAACCCAGCATTCTCCTGGCCCCTTCCTCTCACCCAGGTTGATTTCCTTGTATAGGTGGCAGGCATCTCGGGGTCACTTAGAAATTCAGTCTTGGCAGTTCTCCTGCTCTTCTCCCAACCTCGTTGTACAGGGCAGAAGGAGAATCATCTCCACCCAAGACCACTCCGCCTGTGCCATCTCCACTCAGGACAGTGCGGGGGTGGGAGAGCTCGTACTCAGGCCTGGCCTTGCCCTCGAACAGGACACAGTTCGCTTCTCTCACTTCCTTTCAGTTCACAGCAGCTCCTATGCGGGGACAGAGCTGGCGGCTGAGGGCCCCTTCCATTTCATCGTGGGCCACAGAGGCTCAGGGTGGGATTTGCATATTGCTAATTACAGTTGATTCTGATTTGGAAAAAAAATCATTGATCCGTTTATAACTTACAGTAATTTGCAAAGCAATTACCTTCTGGCATCCTCTTTCTTGCTAAAAATGAGTTGCTATTTCCCCCTTTTTTTTTTTTCAAAGAAGAGTGCTCTGGACATTAACCATGAAGGACCAGCCTTTCTGTGTGCCTGAGAGATGCGGGCTTGCGAAGTCCTGGTCCTGGATGCTGGACCTGAGACCTAAGACTAATATTACTCCACAGCACCTACACATGGTCGGTGTGCAACCTGTCTTTGGCTGGAAGGAGAAATCAGAAATGCCCTTGCATGAAATGTGTGATTAATACAGATAGTGTGGACTTTTCTTTTTTCCCTCGTGTGGTTTAGGAGTGGTGGACACATCCTTTAGAAGCTGGCCATCCAGATTGGAACCCTTTGCTGCCTTTGTGACTTCAGACACAAAACACCTCACTTTCCTTCTCTGTGAAA
>PVJO010034825.1:0-10550 GCA_004026905.1 Hystrix cristata | reverse complement strand
ATCCCCAGCACCACAAAAAAAAAAAAAAAAGAAAAGAAAAAAAAGAAATAAACATAAGGCAAAAACATAGAATCAACACAGGTGTCCACCAGTGGGTGAATGGATCAAGAAAATGTGGTGGATACATACAAAATGAAACATTATTCAGCCATAAAAAGGAATGAAATGCTTCACTTACGGCAACTTGGATGGAACTGGAGGACATTATGTTAAATGAAATAAGCTGGGCACAGAAAGATAAATACCACCTGTTGTCACTCATGTAGAAGCTAAAATGGTCGATTTTATAGAAGTGGAGTAGAATACTGCTTACCAGAGGTGTGGAACGCGAGGTGGAGGGATACAGAAGGGTGAGTTTACAAATGCCAACCTACAGCCAGAGAGGAGGGGGTGCCTGAGCTTCCCAGTGACTGTCCTTAATAACAGAGTGACAGTAGTTAATAATAACTTACTGTGTATTTCAAAACAGCTAGAAGCCAGGACTGAATGTTCCTAACACAAAGAGATGATACTGTATCTGGGATGAGAGATTTGCCAATTACTGTGATTTGATCACTGTACATTGTACACATACATCACAAAAATCACACTGTCTCCAATGAATGTGTGTATTTTGGGTCATTTTAAAAGTTTAATACAGTGGAACCAGGGGTGATGCCACACGACCATAGTCTCAGCAGTAGGGAGGCTGAGGCAGGAGGATCACTGAGTTCAAGGCCAGTCTGCACTACGCAGCGAGACTCTGTCTCAAAAAAAAAAAAAAAAAGTTTAATACGGAAGAAAATACAAAAAAAAGAAAACACTTTTGCAAAATTGCTACCCAGACTATAGGTACAGAAATGTTGGACTGTTGGCCTAAGTGATTCAAGTGTCCCCTCTGCAGTCCCCAGCAGTCCGCCTTCCCTCCGGGGTTCCAGCTCACCTGTCGGAAAGGGGGTCATAGCTCCAGTTGCTCTTCCTTTGGGGGTGTGCTCAGGAGCCAGTCCGCGAACCTGGCCCAGGGCCGCAGGCACAGCAGCTTGCAGGCAGCCTCCAGCAGCAGCAGCGACACGAAGAGCACGAGGAAGGTAAAGAAGACCCTGTCCAGGGCGCGTCGCAGCGGGCCCCTGGGAGGACGAGGATGCCGCGCAAACGCCAGGAACACGTCGCCCTCGTCTGCGTCGCCCTCCTCCTCTGCCATCCTCGCCCGCTCGCGGCCGACAGCTGCCGACCCAGCCGGCGGGATCCTGGCTCAGCGCCGCCCGGATTAGGGGCGCGGCTGCGGAGGCCCTGCGCGGGTCTTGACCCTAATTCTGGGCCCGCGGGCGGAGAAGGGCCTTGCGGCTTAGGAACAATCACCGAATCGTCCAGCAGGACGAGAGGGGTCCGCGCCGCGTGAGCTCTAAACTCTGCCCAGCTTCATCATAGTGCACTTGCCGTGATTTGGAAGCAGAAGGTCCAACACAGAGACTTAAACCCGAACTGTCTGTGGTTCTGGATCAGACCCCTGCAGAAAGACGGTCACCTGGGGACCTAGTCTGCAACCGAGAGCCTTTCTGGCCTTGCCAGAAGTTTGTGAAGAGCAGAAGACTGAGGAGGGTCAGCCGACGAGTGTTGCGATGGGGACTCGATTGTTGGACAATTTTTTGTTTTGTTTTGTTTTTTGCTTTTTGAGACAGAGTCTCACTATCCGCTATGTGGTTCAGGCTGGCTTTGTGCTCACTATGTTGCCCAGGCTGGCCTCGAACTTGCAGTGATCCTCCTGCCTCTACCTCCTGAGTGCTGGGATTACAGGCCTGCACCACCACTCCTGGTCTGGACAATTAATTCTAAGGAGGAGTAAAGTTTTGAGTCCAGGGTCCTGACCAAAGGAGCGCTGGTGGTGGAAGAAGGAAGTAGTCCTGGTCCCCCGAGTTTATGCTGCTGGGGGACTTAGAGTGGGACCCCTGATGGCCTGGTCACCAGCAAGACCAAGTGATTCAAGGATTGGAGGGCAGAAACTTCCATCCCTACCACCTACTCCAGCAAAGGGAGGGGCTGGAGACCAACTCTATGAAAACTCGTGGACCACGAGGTTTAATGAACTCCTGGGTTGGAGAAACCCACCTTCTGGCTGGCCAGCACACTCCACCTTCAGTGGGATAGAAGTCCTGACCTGGGAACCCTTCCAGACCGGACCCAGTGCCTTCTCATCTGGCTGTTTCTCTGTGTATTAGTTACCTTGCTAGAGCCAGTGGTTTTCTTTTTTTTTTTTTTTTTTTTTTTTTTTTTTTTTTTTTTTTTTTTTTTTGGTGCTGGGGATCAAACTCAGGCCCTTGTGCTTGTAAGGTAAGCACTCTGACCACTGAGCTAAATCCCCAGTCCGAGCCAGTGGTTTTCAAGAGAGCAGGTTTAATACAGGACATTTACAAGTTACAACATTCACCCATGAGCCAAATGCAGGAAGAGGGCCAGATGTCTGTCTATGTACTGGAGACCCAAAAGGATTCAATGAAGGGCCGGGAGCCCACAGCACTGTCCCGCGTATGTCCGTGTCTGCAGATGATGGCTGAAGAAATCTTTACTGGAACCAGGATACAATGCTCGCAGCAGAGATGAAGACCAGCGCTCCCCTGAAGCGACAGCAGCCATCCTTGAGGACAGCAAGGCCCCGAACTTCTTCTTCAATGAGAACCGCCGAGTCCCCTTCAGGAGAACCAGCCTCAGCAGAGCTTCTCCTGGGAAACAGCCCGCCAACCATCTTTTGCTCCCTTTCTCCTTAATGTTGTGTCGGCAACAGTCTTCAGGTGGATCCTCTATGCCCAGAACCGCACCAGCTCAGTCCAGCTGGCCGTTCTGGCTCAAGTTGACCACAATAATAAGTCCACTACACTCTGTATCATAACATCCTTTATAATAAATCAAGAAACGCGATTCCGAGTTCTGTGAGCCACTCCAGCAAATTCATTAAACCCAAAGAGAGGATCATGGGAGTGCAGGCGACGCCCCGCCAGTTTCAGTTAGCTCTGGGGTGGACTGTTGTCTTGTAGGGATGAGCTCATGTCCCAGGAGGGGTCTGACACTGGGTAGATGGTGTCGGAATTGGATCTGGCTGGGCCTGGTGGTCACACCTGTAATCCCAGCACTCAAACTGAGGCAGGATGATCGCCGTGAATTCCAGGCCAGCCTATGTCACATAGAGAGACCCTGTCTCAGAAAACAAAAAACAAAACAACACAGAAGTTCTGTGTGTTGAGGAAAAAGAGTTTATTTTTCCCCTTCAGAGGTATACAATTAGCAGAATATCAAAATGACTACACTTAGTTATTGTTGCATGTATCAGGGAATTCTGTTGATAATCAGATATTGTTGGGTGAGTAATAAAATAGACATACATTATTTATAAATACATATATGTACCAGGAGTTTGTTTTTCTTCATTTCGGTGAAGTCACTAATTATGTTGTAATCAAGATTTCCACATACTCTGTTTTATGGATGGTAATGAATCAAAGACTTAGAGTTAAGTGCAACTATATTCAAACTTTTCATAATATGAATATATTTTCATAAAGATAAAATATCATTCATTTAAAATTTAAAATTTGGGCTGGGGATTTAGCTCAGTGGTTAGAGTGTTTGCGTCACAAGCATGAGGCCCTGAGTTCGATTCCTGGTACCAAAAAAAAAATTAAAAAATAAAATAAAATAAAATTTAAAATTCAAATTATTTTCATGCTGGGGAGTGTTCTTTTTCAATTATCAATTACAGCCAGGAGTAATGGTGCACACCTATAATCCCAGCACTCAGGAGGCTGAGGCAGGAGGAGCACCACGAGTTTGAGACCAGCCTGGGCTACATAGTGAGTTCAAGGCCAGCCTGGACTACATAGCAAGACCCTGTCTCAAAATACAAGAAAGAAAAAAAAAATTTTTCACAGGGTCCAGTGGTGCACACCTGTAATCCCAGCACTTGGGAGGCTGGTTGCAGCAGGAGGGTTGCAAGTTCAAACCCAGGCTGGGCAATTTAGTGATTTAGCAAACTTGTGTCTCAAAATAAGGCATAGAAAAGGGGACTGGGATTATAGCTCAATGAGAAGGCCCTGAGTTCAATCTCCAGCACACACACACAAAAGAGACAGAGAGAGAGAAAGGGAAAGAGACAGAGAGAGAGAGAGAGACGTTTCTCAGCCCGGCTGTGCAACCGCGGCCCCACTAAGACAATCGCCATGTTAAAAGCATTCACACTGAGCGGAAGGGTCTCGCCAGTGAATTCGTCTTTCGTCTCCCCTCACTTTTCCTGCCCTGGTTCTTCCTTTGTTCTGAACAAGCTCTCCAGTCAGCAGCAGCACAACGCACAGAACTTGACGGCGCGGCACTTGGTCACCAGCCCTTTCTGTTTCAATGGTGGAGAGGAAGTGTGGAGGCCCCACTTGCTGGGACGGAGAGCCCTAAGCCGCATCTCCTGGGCGGCCCTCCGGAACGGTTCCAGCAACCTCAGCTCTTAGGATCCGTCATGGTCTTGTGTGTGAGCCGCACCTAGTGACTTGCTGCTAACAATTACAACATGGCGCAAATGACAGAAGTCTGTGTGTGTGTGTGTGTGTGTGTGTGTGTGTGTGTGTGTGTGTGTTTGGTGCTGGGGATTGAACTCAGGGCCTCTAGCACTTGAGCTAAATCCCCAACACCTGTGTTTTATTTTTGGTGAGAGGGTCTTGCTATGCAGTTCAGCTGGCCTGGAACTTGCAGAGATCCTCTTGCCTCAGCCTCCTGAGTGCTGGGAATACAGGAGGGCACTGATGCTCCACATGAGGCAGCTCTATTTTTAGTTTTTTGTTTCTGATATGTTGAACCATCTTTATGTCCTAGAATAAATCCAATTTGATCATGGTGTATAATCTTTTTGATGTGCTGTTGGATTCAGGTTCCTACGATTTTGTTTGTGTTTTTTGCCTCTATGTTGATCAGGGATATTGGTCTGTAGTTTTCACTTTTTGTTGTGTCCAAGTCTGGTCTTGGTGTCAACGTAATGCTGGCCTCATAGAGTGAATTTCAAGAGGTCCTTCCCTTCCAATTCTTTTGGAATAGTTTGAGGACTGGTGTTAGTTCTTTAAAATTTTGGTAATAGTCCAGTTTGGTGGTGCAGGCCTGTAATCCTACTACTTTGGAGGCTAAAGCAGAAGGATGGCAAATTCAAGCCCAGTCTGGGCAATTTGGTGACTTAGTGAGACTTTGTTGCCAAAAAAAAAAAAAAAAAAAGGCTCGGAAGGTAGCTCACTGTGAGGGCCCAGGTTCCATTCCTAGTACTGAAGAAAATACTTTTTTTTAAAATGTTGAGCAGTGAAGCCATCATGTTTTGGGCTTTCTTTCTTGGAGTAACGTGTGGTTCTGGCCCTTAGGATTTGGGATAATTTCTTACGCAGCAGAGACAACTAATACACTCTTCCAGAAACTCATAGAGGAGCTTGTTTTATGTTCTTTTCAAATGTATTCTTTTTATATTATGATAATGTAGCCTCCTAAAATATGAGGCTGAAGGCAAAGTTTCTTCTTATTTGCCATAAGACTAGGACTAGTCCATCAGTGTTTTAAAATTTTTTGCTAGCAATTTCCTTAAAGACATTTTGGAAAACTACATGTCTTTGCATTTTTAAAAATTTGACATCTGTGTATTTTCTTTTTGGCTTAACTGCAAAGAGTATAAAATTCTGGTGTGTTACTGACATTTTGAAATAAAACTGTTCTTATTACTTGTTTTAAAGTATCCAATAAAATGTAAATGGTACACGTTTATGTTACTAAGCATCATTCTTAAAAAAACAGATGTGGGGGTTAGGGGTTTAGCTCATCAGTAGCGTGCTTGCCTAGCAAGTGCAGGGCCCTGACTTCCATCCCTAGCACCTCCCTCAAAACAACAACAACAAGCAGATATGCAGAGCATGTGGTTGCATATGCCTGTGATCCCAGCACTCAGGAGGCTGAGGCAGGAGGAGCTCTGAGAGTTCCAGGCCAGCCTGGGCCACATAGCCAGTTCATGGTAGCCTGGAATACACAGCAAGACCCTGTCTCAATAAACCAAACAAATAACTCCCCCCAAAAAAACCCAGCTACAAATATGCTTCTTTAATAGATATTTTTCTCTTTGAATTTATATTTCACTCATTTCTACGACATAATTTTATTCTAATTTTACTCAATTACTTTTTATTTGCAGTGTTGGAGTCTGAACTGCGGGCCTCATTCATGCTAGGCAAGCACTCTACTACTGCACTGTATCCTCAGCCCTTCATGTACAAAAGTCTTATATTCAGCATACTGTATCATGCTGCAGCAAATATATTTTTATTTACTTTGTTTTTCTCTTTTTTCTTTTTTAAACATATATAAATACTTTGGGGTGGGGGGGCTGAAGCTTGAACCTATGACCTCATGTTTCATAATTTGTGCTTTACAACTGAACTACACCCCAGCCCCTGACACACATAAACAAACACCAACCTGTGAACGCAGCTATTCAGTAGGATGAGGCAGGAAGACCACAAGTTTGAAGCAAGCCTGGGCAATTAAGTGAGACTGTTACCAAGAACAGTAGATTTTTTTCCTAAGTTCTTGTCCTGAACAAAGAATTGGACAAAACAACCACCCAAAGTAGTGAGATTAAAAAACAAACAAACAAACAAACAAAGTAGTGAGATTTTACATCTACATTTATCAAAGGTAGGAAAAGAAACACGGAAATTAAAAGTAGGAAAAGAAGTACACCCTGTAGGGTGAGGGGAACCATGGAAAGTGAGCACTCCGAGCCAAGACACCACCCACAGCCATCCTTTGTATCTCCCACTCCGGGCTGACAGCAGGTTTTTGGGACTGAGCAGGCCTCCCAGAACTTTGTAATTAACAGGTCACGCCCACTTCCCCTGCCAGTCTGCTACACCCTAACCCCCCACACCCCCCCTGCACCCCACGGACCTCCTCTCAAAAAATACACCTAATTTTAGCCAAAAGCCCAAGAAGCGATCTCTCAAAAAAGAAAAGGGGGTTAGGGTTAGGGTTAACCCTAACCCAAAAAAGAAAAGGGGGGAAAAAACAGAAAAGTAGCTGGGAATGTAGCTCAACATATCCTTGGATTCAGTCCCAAATAGTGCAAAAATTTTGTTTCTTTAGACCTCTTTGAAGCAAAACACTCTAAGTGCCCATACATACATACATATATATATTTTTTGAGACAGGGTCTCTCTGTGCAGTTCAGGCTGGCCTTGAACGCACTATGTAGCCCAGGCTAGCCTTGAACTCACGGAGATTCCCTGCCTAAACCTTCCAAGTGCTGCGACTACAGGTGGGCGCCACCACGCCCAGTTTCAGTGTTTACCTTTTTCTTCTGCACTAGGACACTAGTTCTGGGGAGTGCCAGGCCCTGGGCTCAGCCCCTAGCACCAAACAGTTTTCTTCCGGACTGAACTCTTACTAGCAGTACAAATTGAGCAAAATCAGCAAGATATATCATGTGCAGGCACAAACACCCTATGACGAATGTTATCACTATGTGTATCTGAAATGTACGATTAAAATAAAAATTTGAAAAATCCAGAAAAAAACCCAAATTAAGCAAAATCGTACATTATAAATTTCATAGTTATTAAATATAACTATAAAATGTTATCAGAAGTACACATTTTTATGGATGCTCAACTAGTTCCTATGCCACCGAATCATACCACTGAATGAGATGGCATTCAGGATCAATATTCTCTTTTTTCCCTTTCTCCTCATGGTAAGGGCTGAGTCCTTGTTCACATAAATAAGTAAATGGCCCTGGAAAGATTTTCATTCCTTCAATGACACTCACTTCTCCAAACTACTTCTGAATTATGTCAAGAATCACACCGTGAGCTATCATTAAATTATTTTTAATGATATTTGAACTGATAACTCAATTAGATTATCCTACAAGTTCATTGAGAGCCAGGAATTGGAAACCACCTGACTTGCTAAGGGGCTTATTATTCAATCATTAGTCATTCATATGGCAAAACAATACTCCAAATTGCACTTTTCGTTTGGCAACTCGCATGTTTTTACAATTTCCCGCCTTAGGAGAATGGGACGGTGCTAAAAGATGAGGCGAGAAATGAGAATCTGCAGAAGAGTTCTCAGGGAAATCAGTTTAAAGAAAGGATACATAGAAATAGAGTGTGAAGACGAATACCTTCCACCCGGGGGAGTGTTGCCTTAATCCCAGCACTCTGACAGGCTGAGGCAGGAGGATCCAGGGATCAAACCCTGCCTGAGCCACTCAGCGATTTAGCAAGGCCCAGCTGGAGGACTCCGTGCCGGCCACGTCCTGCGCCCCAGCGTGAGCCGCCTCCTGCCGGGTTTGGACTCTGCAGCTCGCAGGCTGCGCTGGGGAGGCGCCGCGGGACTGCTGGAGAGATAGAGTCCGCCTGAGACTCGCCCAGGTGCCCCGGCCGGGGCAATTACGTGCTTTCTTCATCTGCGAGTGTATGCAACCACCTGAGTGCAGGGGCGGGGTCGTCAGAAGGTCAGGGCTTTGCTGAGGGCGCTGGGAAAGGAGAAACTAACAAGCCATCAAGGCCATATACAAAAATGATGTCCGAAGCATTGGCAGAGGCCCGGCAATAAGACCAAGGCTAACGTCTTCACGTCCTTCTTTTTTCTCAACGCTGGGGACTGAACCCAGGGCCTTTGCATTGAGCTGCTTCCCAGCACTTGTTTTTATTTTTCATTTTAAAACAGAATCTCGCTGAGTCACTAAATTGCCCAAGTTCGTCTTGATCTTTCCATCTTCCTGCCAAAGTGGTCTCAGAGCGCTGGGGTTACAGGTGTGCACCACCCTGTCCGGCCCATTTCCAGGTTTTAAGGGTAAGATCTTCTAGCAATTTTATCCATTTGGGTTTTCGGGCTTTTTTGTTTTTTGTTTTTTGGTTTTTTTTTGGTGCTAGGGCATTTGGAGTTTTTTGTTTTTTTGTTTTTTGGGGGTTTTTGGTGTTGGGGATCGAACTTAGGGCCTTGCATTTCACTTTGGGGTTTCTTTGAGACAGTGTCTCACTGTGTAGCCCGAGGTGGCCTCAAACTCCCAGAAATCCTCCTGCCTCAACCTCCCAAGTGCTGGGATTACAGGCATGTGACACCACGCCTGGCAGATCTCGAGCCGTTAAAATTAGACAAAAAGAGGGTTTAAAACCAACCTTTGGTGGCCTTCAGCATTTACTATCAGGTTAAAAGAAGATAAAGCTTACCAAGAGTAGTCAGAGAAACGGAAGAGGTATCAGAAAAGTGTTGGGTTGTAGAGGCCAAGGGACAAGTAAGCATCCCCAGACACTGCAAGTCCGTGTGTCAGACGTTGCCGGGAAATCGCGAGGAAGTTGGATGATCCATTGGCTTTAGTCACGTGGTGTGGTGGTCACCAAGGAATTCCCGGACTGAGGTGCATCCAGCTGGACCAGGCTGTGCACAGTGAGTGGGAGGGGTGGGACAGCCACACAAATGACTCTTCCCAAAACATTTGGCTGTGAGGAGGAGCACAACAGGGATGCTCCTTATCTCTGTCTTTTGTTTTCTCTTCAATTTTGTTTTGTTTTTTTCCTGGTGCTGGGGATCAAACTCAGGGCCTTGTGCTTGCTAGGCAAGCACTCTAACCACTGAGCAAATCCCCAACCCCTCGGTTTTGTTTTTTGAGGCAGAGTCTCACTATGTAGTACAGCCTGGCCTTGAACTCACTATGTAACCCAGGCTGAGCTCGAACTCGCAGCAATCCTCCTGACTCAGCCTGCCGAGCGCTGGGATTACAGGCATGAGCCACAAGGCCTGGCAATAGCTGGGTTTTCAATGAATCAGTTATCAGGAGGGTTACTACTTCCTGCCAGGTCCAGGCAGCCCCCCCCCATCCCTTTCAGCATCTCTGACATGCCTGCTCAGTAAGGACCCACACGCATCGGAGAGAGAGCTTGGCTGTGAGAAAAGAGATAAAGAAGGACGGAGGAACCATCCCACTGGCCAGCTTGTCTAGGAATGGCACTGATTTGACTCTGCATCCAGGTTCTACAGGCCTTTCTCTTGGGTGGATGACACCGTGCGGATCCTGAAGGACAGAGGTGCCCACCTGGCCCTCCCGGCGCCCGGAGCTGGGTGCCCGGCGGCTTTCAGGCCTCTCCTGGGCACAGGCGGTCTTCTGTGAAGCGAGTGAGATGTCTCTTCTGCTCAGGCCTCCCCCGGCCTGTACCTGATTTAGTATTTGTACTTTCTGTATCTTTTTTCTTACAAAGGAACACAAAATTGTCCCAGGTTTCAGGCGTCCCCGAGCCTGTCTTGGCCTCACTTCCAGACAGAGTCATCCCGGCCAAGCAAGTGTGCGCAGACATGTAAGTGTGCGCATGGACGTGTCAGGGTCAGTTCACGCCGCCTTCTCCACCTGGGTGTTTCGCTTGATATCTTCTAGTCAAACATGGACAGAGCTGTCTCTGCTTGTAACCCTGGTGCTGCAGTCTGCTCTGGGAATAAATGATACTTTTATTAACTACTCTATCCATCTATTGACGGATAACTGAATTATTTCCAGTGTTTCACCAACACTG
>PVJO010034824.1:0-10550 GCA_004026905.1 Hystrix cristata | reverse complement strand
TCTTTTGGGAAGATACCAAGAAGTGGAATAGCTGGGTCAAATGGAATCTCTAGTCCTAGTTCCCTGAGGAATCTCCACACTGATTTCCATAGTGGTTGTACCAGTCTACATTCCCACCAACAGTGGAGAAGGGTTCCTTTTTCTCCACAGCCCCTCCAGCATTTGTTATTGGCTGATTTGTTGGTAATAGCCATTCTTTAACAGACTGCAGTAATAATTTAAAATCTTCCCATCAAAGTATATACTCATGGCCTCACTGGTTAACTATCACATATTTAAAATAAAAAAATAAGGACATAAAACAGATAAAATAAAAAGATTAGGAAGACATAACAAAGACATAAACACAGTATTATTGGGGTTGAGGATTTAGCTCAGTGGTAGAGGGCTTGCCTAGCAACCTCAAGGCCCTGAGTTCAAACCCCAGCACCACAAAATAAAACAAACAAACAAACAAAAAATAGCAGTATTAAGAACAAAATAGAAAAATTTAAAGAAACAGAAGAGGGGCTGGGGATTTAGCTCAGTGGTTACAGTGCTTGCCTTGCAAGCACAAGGTACTGAGTTCGATCCCTGGCACCAAAAAAAAAGGATGCAGAAGAGACAGAATTGATAAGTTATATAAACAACAAATTTGGAAATGAGAGGGGAAGTGGGGAAAAAGAAGAATCCAGAAGTTCAGCCTAAGTGACTTGGGAGAAAGACTAAGATATAAGGAAATTTAAAAAATGGAGTTGGGGGTAGCAAGAATTCAGTTTCAACATAAATGAAACACTGGCTGAACAATTAAGTAGAAATATTTAACAAAATGAACTATCTGTATATAAGTGCTGAGTTATAGGCTGATATATATCTATTAAAACATATAAATATATAAATAGCCAGTTTGTTTTGGTATCACACATATACCAAACATCACACAAACTAAACATCATCACAAGCAAAAAAAAAAAATACTCTTACAGGCATTATCATGAGTACTTTAGATTACCTGTGTCCAATTCCTTCCTCAAAGGTTACATTGCCAAATCTGAAAGTTTCTGGGTCACACTTATTTTCACTGTTTTTTTTTTTTTTTAAGAGTCTTGCCTAAATTGCTATAGACAAATAGACAATTGGCAATTTCAAAGAGGTAGTCTGCTGTAGTTGCAAGGAACCACACTAAGAAAAAGACTTCATTCTCATTAGTCACTTTTGCTTGAGTTCACTTTCTTCAATGTATAAATATGCCAATTAATCAATCAAATGTAACATTTTATGAAATAGCTAACAACCCTCTTATGAAAAAATACATCTACCCTAGTCTCCAAAGAAGTTACAACCAGCTTACCAACACCTTTCTCAAATGACCCCCTCTTTTGATCCTATGTTAATCAAAGATCATGATTTTCTCGAAATTTAAAAGATATTTCCTTGGAACTTAACAAAGTCCAGTCATTTGGGTTAACACATCTGACTTTACTTCATTGGTAGTCTTGAGTTTGCACACTAAGCACATTCTACTTCTGAAATCCCCTCAACCCAGTACTCTACACACCCAGCATCTTTCTGCACGGAAGCATTCTGCAACTGGTTCGGTCACTCTTAAAAGACCTCTCTAAGCCACTGATCATTTAATTTAGCCATTTCTAGACTTTCTTTGGTTTTATTACGTCTTTCTTGTGGTTATGGGATTAAAGATAAATGACTACAGGAAGAATTTTATTGTTTGGAAAAAACCCTACCACTTTCCTGTTTTTTGTTATTTTGCTTTTGTGGCAGTGTTTCATGTGTTACCTTCATGGAATCATTTATAAAGGAATATAGTTCATAGCAGTGCTTAATTTCACTTTATTAGCAAAAAAAAATTTTTTTTTAAATTTTTAAAAAACCCTTTTTTCCCCTCCAATGAAATTTTATATAATAGTTCACTATGTAAAATGTATCACACAGTACAACTGATCTGGTTATGGTTTTTAAAGGACTAGTGCCTCCCAAACTCGGTGAGCCCTTGCTTCTTCATACCCACCCAGCAAAGACCTTCAGAGGTGCTTCCCAGGTCTGGGGTAGAGCAAGAAAATCGTTACCAAGCTGCCACTATGCACAGGAAATCAAAGTTTCAAAGAAAATAGATAAATTACTTCATAAGGTTTCTTTACTACAACATCAATAAAACATTATAAATTTAATTTTTTTCTCTATTTACTCAAATACACACAATATAAAGCTTTCCACAAGTTTATATGTGGAAAACTATCTTCTTTTTGAAAGCAGTCTAAGAATGGATATAGCATCAGTTTAAATATACTGTTCATTAGTGTAGCATATCAGGAGGAATAATGAATAATTTTTCCCATAACATTTCAATACAGTATAAGATATCAAGCACACATTAGCAGTCAAATGGATCAATATTATTCTTTATTGCACATTTGCTTACATGTCTGCTGTTCTGGGTACAGATAAACCTGAAATGTTAAGTTAGTTTCCATAGTATTTCCATCAACTCAATTATAGCAGTGAATTGCCTATATGTTCCTCTAGGTGTACCTTCCAAAAACTAGAGCACTAATCTTTCCAATTAAACATTTTTTTAAAAAATTTAAACACTAAAACAGCATACTGTAAACGAACAATTTTTACACTTATAATCCAGGTTCATACAACTTCTGATTAAACAATATAATAGAGGTAATTATAAACCAACAATCTTCCAAACTATTCAATTCTTGTATGTATAACTAAACATTTGTCTTAGAAAATTTTAACACTTTGAGAAATTCTTTCACAATTAGACTTTCATAATGGCATCTCTGTTTACTAGAAATAATAATTCAAAAAAATAATGAAAAATAAAGTCAGTTATCTTGGACAAAGCTGTCCAGAATAGTTAAGTGTCCTTACTCTCTTTCAACTGTAGCCTATTGTTTAATACGAAAGATGTAACTATTGTAGCAAATGCAAAGTTCTGAATGGATCAGAAGTAATGAATGATTTGCCTACTTTAAGATCACTGATGCCATATTTGGCATCATATTGATGTCAAAAAGCAGAGTGACAACAAATAAATGACAAAAACTCCTAAATTATTTCTTGCAAATAAAAAAGTTGTCTTAATACACCAATCTTAAATGTTGTACATCATTCATAATTTCCTCTATAAGATTATTCAGATGAGGCAATCTTATTCGACCTTAACCTAGTTTTTCCTGACAGTTTTCACATAAAAAGTTACTAAAAATCACAATTCTGATGAATTTCCTTTTAATCATACAAACATTATAAACTACAATAAAGAAATTAGATCCTTCCTTATTTTATCTAGAATGTTCTATTATCAATACCATTTGACTGTTTTCCACAGTTCTTTATATCGTTACAGCAATCACAAATTATGAAAAATTCATCTCAACTCCACGGTGACCTAGCATCCATGCTTATTCCACATAGGCACTGCCAGTGGTCCCTGTGGTGTCCTTTCAACAATGACAAACTCATCAGGGTTGCCAAATGCTTCATAGAAAACCAATAAATCTTGGATTGCACGCTCTTCAATCTGAAAAGTAGGAGGGGAAAAAAGGAGACTTGCTTTAATGTTTAAATACTAAGTACGATACCACTTTATATGGACACCATACAGCAGAACTATACCAGATACAGTGGTACCTTGGTTTATGGGCTTAACTCCATCCATGATTCTGTGGAAGATGGCCACAGTTGTGTTCGTTACTCAATGCAGAATTCACAAACGGAAGCAACATCTTGCTGAATGCTTCCATTCATGAACGGAATTGTTCGTGAACAGAACTGTTCATGAACTGAGGTACCACTGTACACATATCCTACTTTCCCTTGATAAAGAGAACCCCTGAGGCCTGATCTAAAATAACCAGATTCCCACTGTGGCAGTTAGGGTGGAGTTTCAATTTGGCCGGCTTTGGGATCCACCTTTAGGTTTGTCTGGGTGCATCACGGAGGCCTTGAGGTCTACATCTGGTCCCCCTCCCTTTCCACTCTGGTCTTCTTCCCCTTCCACTCTGGTCTTCCTCCCCTTCCCAGCTGCCATGAACTAAGCAGCTCTGTTCTACCACATTCTTCCATCATATCTGTCTTGGAGCCAGCTGATCACAGACTGAAACTGTGAGCAAACAACCTATCCTCCTCTAAACCGGCTTGTTGGGTACTGTGTATTACTTGACTAATACAGAAAAACCAGTACCTGAGATGTTGGGTCATTACTATGATTATATTTGACAGAGTGGTTCAAAAGCCTTTGAAATTGGTTTGTGGGAGAAGTTTGGCAAAGTTTGGAGATGCAGGCTAGAGAAGCCTTAGACTGTTGTGAGCAGTTGTGTGGTGGGCAATATTAGAACTCACAAGACCAGAATGTCGATAGGAATGCAGACAGTAAAGGCAGGCTTAGGCAGTTTCACTTGGAAACAAGGACTCCATTGGCAGTTGGACAGGAGGCCATATGTGTTACACTCTGGAAGAAAATTTGTCTACATTTTGCCCATGTTCTGAGACTTTGTAGAAAACAGATTAAGGACAGTGGACTAATTAATTTGAAGGAGAAAATTTCAAAACAGCCTAACATTCAAGCTATGGAATGAGTACTGACAACTGCTTTTAGTCAGATTTATAGGGACAATATGGGGCAAAAGGCAGGGCAGAAAAATTTGAAAAACTTAAGTATGGGCCCAAAAAGAACCATCTGTAAAGTTAAGGCCAAAGAAGGTATGGCTGCTAACAAGATTAGTGCCATTAAAAAGAAAAAAAAAGAAAAAGTACTTTATACAGGAAGAAGAAGAAAGATACCTCAAGTGTATCTCAAGAATCATCAAAACCCCACCCACTGCAGGCTTGAGGGTAAAAAAGCATCAATCTTTCTTTTGAGAAGAGTCACTGGGACCCCTGCTAGAGGATGAGCTCCCTGGTATTCATTTCACCATGCTCAACCATCCAGGTATTCAGAGCCTGCTGTAGCCATGGTCCAAGGGGGCCTGACTACAGCTCCCACGAACAGTAGATGTCGTCATTGCCCATGTGATGCTGGTTTTACTGGCATGCACAGTTGTGGGGTCAGGGATATGTCCACTCTGATTTCAAAGACAAGCCTAAGAAGCCAAGCAAGGAGCCCAAGTACTTGAACTTGTGGCAATGATGCCAAAGGTACAATGGAGACTCCAGGAAGTCAAAGATATCAGGAATGTAGAATGATTGCCCAGGAAAGCTGCACACTATTAGTGGAGTCACTCAAGAGAGCTGTATCAGCTGCAACCAGCAAGGCCATAGGGGTGAGGACATGCAAGCCCCCTGGAACTCTCATTTTACCACTGAGTGTCCAGGATGCCAGACATGGAGCTACATGACCTAATGTTTGTCCTTTGGTTAGATTCTTTGTTATACCTTTATTCCTTCCCCATTTCGAATGCAAATGTTTATTCTGTATTACTGTATGTTGGGATCATATAAATTATCTTTGATTTTATAGGAGTTTGCAGCTAAGAGTCTGCTTTGAGTCTCAGAAGAGACCTGGACTCTTGAAAAATGCTGGAACTGTTGAGACTTTGGGAAGGATTATTGTATTTCTGACTGACACAGGTTAGTTGTACTATGGTTTAGTGGAATTATGAAACTACCACTTTATTTGGAGATTAAATATAATTTAAGGAGATGTATTTAGGTTGAAAATTGAAAAGAGGTAGAATGTGGTATTTAGCATGGAGTTTCAACTTGGTTTGCTTTGGCATCCCAGGGATTGGTGGAACATACTTCTGGGTGTCACTGGGTGGGTCTTTGAGGCCTCGTGATCTGCATCTGGGCCCTCACCCTTTCTACTCTGGCAGTCTTCCTCTGCTGTGCCTTCCAGCCACCATGAACTAAGCCGCTTATTGTGCCCTTCCACATTGATGGGCCTTCCTTGGAGCCAGCAGAAATGAGGGCCCATTTAAATTGTGGGTGCTGGGTTTTGTGTCTCAGTGATGAGAAAGCTAATATACCCTCTCTATTGAATCTGAATCTTTAAGGAGAAGGAAAAAGAAACTTAAAATTTTTGGAAACTACTCATTCCAACAATTTTATCTCAAGAGATACTTTCTATTGTGGAAGTGCTGTAAATCTTGCTTCTGAGTTCCCCAGTGCCACTATGGGTCTATGTCCAAGCCTGCTGCCTAATCTCTTGGTCAAGTTTGTAGAATCTTAACTTTCCTCAAATAAATTCTCTTTTTCTTAGGTTAGCCAAAGTTGGTAACTGTTGCTTATAATCTAAGAACTTTAACTGGTACACAAGCCAAGAATAGCACTACTATTGTCAAATTCGCTTATTGCTACTTTTAAAATCTAAACAGTCTAAAGCATTATTGAAACTAAAAATGTAAGCTCTATCACAATTTATTAGTTCCAAATTAATCACCCTGAATACCTTTAATTAACATTTAAATTACTGAATTTTTTTTAGTTTTATATGTCATTTAAATTTTTAACTTGATAGATAAGTAAACCTGACCAAAGCAAACAAAATACAATTTTCTTAAGACCTAAAGGTGAAATGTAGTGTAGTTCTTCCCTAAATTATTTACCTGAATCACAGCCAAGGGTTTTTCTCGACTTCTGATAAGAGCTGCTTCCTGTTGTAGCTCTTCTTCTACAATAGATGCAAAAGTGACTGGAGCTACCATAGAAGCAGTCAAAGAAGAAGATAGCCAGGGACTGTAAAAACAATAAAAATAAGTTTCAATCAACTTCTCCAATATTGGCAGTGCAAAATTTCCTCTGAAACAAGCAATGTGACATTTTTTCCCAGTGACAACTATATAAGAGGACTTGGAAGCTTCTGCAGAGATTACAGAAAGATGAGGTAACAGAAAAAAGTGTAGTTACTATTTTACTTGGATCAATATTACATAGAAATTTTTAGAAAATTCTAGAAAGTGGGAATGGAGCTGAAGCAATATAAGTGAAAAAAAGATAACTAAAAGTGTGGAGGGTAGACTATTCAAATAATACATTCTACTTAACACCACAGAATTCCCAATTTCATAACATTCTCTTTCAATCCTAAACAGCAGCTTAGCTTTAGAGGCCCCAAATCAATCAGTTCACCTTACTTGGGACTGTCTAGAGGTGGTAAATCTGAAATATGGTTGCCTTCTGGTCCTGAGGGAACTTGACTAGAACATCTGCAAAACAAATGACAAAATTGGAGATTAATGCATCTAGTAATTATTAGTAAACTGCTAATTAATAGACACGGGCTCCTGCCTCAGGAGACAAATTAATGTGTGCCACCAGGCCTACTTTTAATATTACAAGTTAACAAAATAATCTACAGATACTAAGTTTCAAAATACACAGAAATCAGATACAGTGGTACCTTAGTTCACAAACTCAATTTGTTCCACGATTCTGGAAAAGATGGCCACAGTCATGTTTATCACCTGATGAAAAATTCACAAACAAAAGTATTCATGAACCAAGGTACCACTGTAATTACCAGTCAAATTCTATAGATGACTAATATGCTTTGATAAGCTTAAGGATTACACATAGAACAGGAATACAAGATTTGATCTCTAACAGTTCATAAGCCAGATGAGGATACAACATATAAAATGACACATAAAACAATGCAACAGAATTGACAGTATCTAACAAGGTGAGTTCTACTAACCATAAAGATTACAAAAATCAAAATGTTTTAGTCACTTGACAGGACTTCATAGAGAATAAAGAACTTAGACGGCAATAATAAAGGAGCACACGATAAGGCAGATGGGAATCATTTAAGAGGAAAAACTGAAAAAAGCAGTATAATGACTGCCCAAACTGGAATTTCAGAGTAAGAGAGGTTCCTAAAGATTATCTAAATTAATCAAATGCCTTCTTTCAGCAATGAGCAAACTGACACCTAGATGAGCATAAAAACCAAGGCCTAGGAAGAGTGAGGGAACAGAAGGGAGGGGTGGGAAAGAGTGGGGGAAAACCAAGATATATCATGTACAGGTACAAAATAACCATGTTGAATATGATCATTATGTATACAATGTACTATTACATGTTCTTGGTAAAAAAACATTTTTAAAAGAGAAAAGATAAAAGAAAAAAAATACCATAAAAAAAAAAAAAGGAAGGCCTAAAATACTGACTTCATTATTCAGTAATGCACATTTACTGGGCATATCTTAGAACTATAAGCAATGCTAAAAATAAGGCTAACACACAATCTCTTCCCCTCAAAAATTTTTGGGAGATTTAGAAGTATTATACTTAAGCAATAAAACAATATGAGAGTATTATAACTGATATCTGTACTAATATATGCAAAGTACCATGGATTCAGAGAACATCATAAAATGAAACAGGGTATATGCAGACAATTTCACCAAGGAAATAGCATTAACATCGGGGAGAGTAGCTCTGAGATAGGATTTGGGTTGCACAAATACATAGAACTTTAAAGTTTTGATGGCTTACGTATAGGCAGGTTGTTCTCATCAATAAACAAAAATGATGATAAGGAAGAGATTTAAAAGAGAAATAATTAATTAAAAAGAAACCCTAAGGCCAGAGTATATAAAATGCACTGAAAGCTAAAATGTGTAGACCCGATATGTACATGAGAGCAAACAAATATACTGATAGCATAAGTACTTTCATGTGTATTTTCATTTAATCCTTGTGACACTCCGCAAAAAAGATATATATTATTTTCATTATATAAAATAGGAAATTAAAATTCAAAGAATCTTATAAAATTTGCCTGATTCACAAATTGTGTTAAGTAGCAAAGAGCTAATTCAAATCCACTTCTTTTTCACTTATTCCCCTTAGTCTGGAATACACTCCATGTCAAATATCTCCTCATTTTTTAAGGACTGGCTCAATATCACCTTCTCTCTCTTCCTATAGAACTTCAATTATTATTATTATAAAGCTTCACATACTGTGTCATTATTGCTTACATGTCTGTCTTAACTGCTAGACTAGTCTCTCAGGATATTTCATTTTGTTTCGTTCATCTTTGTATCTCAATGTCCAGCAGAAAACCTGAAACATATTTGTTTATTAAAAAGTAATTAGAGAAGAAATAACTGAAACAGAAAGCCACAGTTCCGTTTTTTTGTTTTTTGGCTTTTTTTCTTTAGTATAAGTAAAAAAGAAACAAAACTGTTTTTAAAGTCCCTAATTCTTTTGAATTGCTGACTTTTTCTTCTACAGACAGATACTGAAACACAAAATGAAGTGAGAATAGTTCTAGCTATAAGACTCTAGTTTTTAATGAAGTTCTATAACTTGAAATCTGCTGGATCTTTACCTGACACCCAAAAGAAAAGTAATCTCCAGGACAAAAGAGAAGACAGCTTCGGGCCAGGAGAAAAACGAAGTTTAAAAAAAAAAAACAAAAACCTAGAAAGGTGTTAGGATAAACTGATTATGACATTAGGAGATGATGAGATTCTAGACTAGAAATGTGAAATAAATGCATGTAAATTCTGTATTCTGCTGAAATTACTTTAGCGAGAAACTAAACAAATTCCCTTGATTAAGTCCCTTAAAAGGTCCTAAAGACAGTGCATGGCTTTAGGACACAGTTTTCTAGGGCATTAAAGTATTAATACAGAACAAATTCACAGAATAGCTCAAGGTGCTAAAGTATAATGCTGATGCTCTGGGGATCAATTAATATGTTCTGACACTCTCAAAGAAAGGCAAAAATACGGTAAAAACAATCATTACTGTTTAATTGCTAGTAAGAAGTAGCAGCTACAAGCTCTGTCTTTCAAAATCATATCACTGGCTAAAATATCTGAACGACAGGACCAAAGTGCCTTACTATACAGGCCTTGCTAAATTACAATGAAACAACCAGAGCTTAAGTATAACAACTTAATCATGTAACGTTCCATAATTTATGAAGCACTTTCATATATGCTCACTGATATAAGCTTTACAGTAAACTGATGTGATGGATATTACAATTCTCATTTCATATATAAGGTCCAGAAACTGAAATCTGTTTCATAAGTCTATAATCCCAAAACTCTTTCCACTAATAATTTTTCAATTGGTAATTTCATTAAATGTACATTTAGTCAAAACAACTTGAAGTCTGTTAAAATTTCATCTGAAAGAAAATCTGTTAAATAAAATTGGGCTATGATTTAAAAGATAAAAAACACTCTAGGCTTCCAAATATTAATACAGTATCACTAAGCTTTAGATACTAACAGCAAAGAACTAGACATACCCTTCTGGGGAGTGAAGAGGGCAACATAAAAATTTAGCTCAACTCTTCTACAGAAGACTTGTTCAAACCAAAGAACATTACCACTGTCAAAGAGACTTTAAGAGAACTAAATTGCATTTTGTTCATAGTTTGTTTTTATTTTAAATAAAATTTTATACTAGCTTAAAGACTTATATAAGATAGCTCTAGTTTCATAAGTAGTTTTTCTTATTAATTAGGAACACAAATGTATTTTCTGTTCTGCAATTATGTAAGTTATTTAACTAAGATGAAAATAAAATACATGAAATACATAAGTAACAATGAATAAGTAGAAACTGTA
>PVJO010034823.1:0-10562 GCA_004026905.1 Hystrix cristata | reverse complement strand
GGGTCTCTTTTGGTTCCAGATGAAATTCATGATTGTCCTTTCTAATTCTTTGAAGTATGTTGGTGGTATCTTGATTGGAATTGCATTAAATCTGTATAATAGTTTAGGAAGTATAGCCATTTTCACTATGTTGGTTCTTCCTACCCAGGAGCATGGGATATCTTTCCATTTTCTGATATCCCTTTCAATTTCCTTTTTTTATAGTACTGTAGTTTTCGATGTAAAGATCTTTTACATCTTTTGTTAGATAGATTCCTAGGTATTTTATTTTTTTGTGTGTAATTGTGAAATATATATCTTCTGCTATTTCTTTTTCGGTGGGTTTGTTGTTTGTGTATAGGAATGCTATTGACTTTTGGGTGTTGACTTTGTATCCGGCAATGCAACTGAACTTCGTAATTAAATCTAGAAGCTTTTTGGTGGAGTTTTTTAGGTCTTCTATGTAGAGTATCATGCAGGGATGCTTCAACATACATAAATCAATATATGTAATAAACTATATCAACAAAGTTAAAGACAAAAATTGCACGATCATCTTAATAGATGCAGAAAAAGCATTTGACAATATCCAACACAAATTCATGATAAAAATACTACAGAAAATAGGAATAGATGGTGTATACCTAAATTTGATAAAAGCCATATATGACAAACCAACAGCCAACATCATACTTAATGGTCAGAAACTGGAAGCTTTCACACTAAAATCTGGAACAAGACAAGGTTGCCCACTATCACCACTGTTATTCAACATAGTTCTAGAAACATTAGCTAGAGCAATTAGACAAGAAAAAGAAATTAAAGGGATAAAGATAGGAAAAGAAGAAGTAAAATGTCTTATTAAAATCAAGGTGATTTAAATCTTTTTTCTTTTCCTCAAACTTCCAAGCCTATCCATCTTCATATAATTAAATCACATTGGTTTGATGCAAGTATTCTTAGCAAGTTACACTGAAATTTACTGTTTCCTTTGGATGTGGTCAAGTTTATTTTAAAAAGCAGTATAATTTGATGTTTTTTGGACTTCAGGTCTCTCTTCTCATATAAATATAAACAAAATATACATTTTAACTAAATCAGTCGAGGATATGAAGTATTCAGGTAAGATTAATTGATGGATTATTTAAAGGGCATGTATGAATTATTCTTAAAATAAATTACTTGTGACTCCTAGGTGCTCTTCTCAATATCCTCATTTTCTGGCCAAATAAATTCACACTCACATTCAATATTTGATAACTTGGAAGAAGCTGCATTAAAAAATAATTCAGCTGGGTCTGGTGAAAACTTCGATGACAATTTACTGTAGTAAGCACATGACCAGTGTGATAATGGAAAATGATATGATGACATCGCCTCTGTGTTAGCATCATACAATGTGCTTATTAAAATCATTTTATAATCTGCTGTCTTGCTTACTTGCCTAATGAACAGCATTCAATTTGATTTGTGTGTGTGTGTGTGTGTGTGTGTGTGTGTGTGTGTGTGTGTGTTTGTGGTGCTGGGGATTGAACTCAGGGCCTTGTGCTTGGAACGCAAGCACTCTAACCACTGAGCTAAATCCCCAGCCCTCAATTTGATGTTTTAATCTTAAATTAATTTGTGATCTCTAAACCAGGAAATTCTCTCACCCTGTCTTGCTTCTTTGGGCAGATTTTGGATATTATCATATGTTCTCATGCATCTTTCAGAGCTGTGGATCAAGTAGAATGATAGCTGCAGTGAGTCTTGCTTCATAATGAGCCCCAGATAAGAAACAATCATTGGGCAAAGCTTTCAATGAGAAAACACTCAGTTTCTGCAAGAGTCTATATGTGGCTTATTTTACCTGCATTTTTGGTTGTTGAATTCCTTCACATAGGTACTGCCTGAGGTTGGGCAAAGGTGTTTATTTCCTCAATTTTAATGACATGACCATGTGACTATTTAGAGTAAATAATGTCTTGAACATTATAAGGTCAAATATAGGAAAAATTTTCAATTAAAAAATAGGACAGGTGTTTTCAATTTTTATTCTTTTTAGTATCTACTTAAGGTGATAACATAATCTCTAAAGGGCCAATGTCACATTAAGTAAATAAGCTCATGTGAATACATGGGTGCAAAATAAGGAAGTAGGGTTTCAGACTTGCTTTGGTTCTATTCTATTTCTTCATTTCTGTCTTTTGGGATGGGAATGTTTACTCCATGCCATTATATACTAGTAGTGTTTAACTTTCTTTTTGATTTTTACAGAGGCTCATTGCTAAGAGTTAGCTTAGCCTTCAATCTCAGAGGAGACTTTGAACTTGTACTTGTCAGCAAAGCTGAAACTGTAAAATCTTTGGCGACTTTCAGAGATGAACTAAATGTATTTTGCATAATGAGATGCACTTAACTCTTTTGGGGGTCCTAGGGTGGAATGTCATGGTTCAGATCTAAAACACTCCCCCAAATTCTCATGTGTGTGGAAGGTGATTGGATCACAGGAATGCTGTATTCACCAGTGGATTAATCCACCGCTGAGTTTAATAGTGGATGTGCTGTTAGGAGTCAGGGTCTGGTTAGTGGTGGGTCACTGGTGGCGGGACTCGTAGGGTATCTTCTAGTTTCTGGTCCTCCGCTCCCTTTCTGCTTCTTGGCTACCATTAGGTGAGCAGTTTTTCCTCTGCCGTGCTGTTCATCACGGCATTTCTTCCTTATAGCTAGCCCAGCCAGTGACGGACTGAAACTGAGCCAAAATAAACCTCTTCTCCTTTAAATTGTGAGTATCAGGTTTGTGTCTCAGCCACCTGAAAAGTGACTGAGGCAGTGTTCCTAAATTTCTAACTTGATGAAGAAAAAGTATTTCCAACTGATCTGATTTGGTTTCTCAATGCAGGAATTACTTTTTTTTTAATTTCCTTTTTGCAGTTCCTTTAGTATGACAGAGACTCCATCTCATAATTAAATATATATCTAACACTGAATATGTCTGATATATCTTACAGAGACTAGTAGTTATTCTTTTCAACAAGGCTGTGAACTAAGCTATTCTGGTGTTAGGGCTCATCTTTTAAATGAAGACGAGGTTTGAGCAATTGCTGAAGGTCATGCCATATATTAACAACAGAGATGGGATTAGAATTCTCAGTCTCTTGTGTCTCCGAATTTATAAAATCAGACCTGAACTGAATTTTGCTGTAAATGAAGAGAGAAGTTACCAGGAAGGAGAAAGTGATGGTAGTCTAAGGAATGGCAAGGTGGCAGTTTGGCGGGCATGATTTTGACACAGTTTACTTTATTTCTTTTTAGAATTTATTTTCTCATCGTGTTACCAAGGGAGATCTGATGTTAGACAGAAGAGATTTAACTAACTTAAATGATAATGAGGCTGTCCCTCAAAAGTGAAAAAAAGAAGCATTTGAAACAATGTTAGATTTAATACAGTTGTACTTCTCCTGCAATGTATGTGAATGACAAACATTCATACCCTCTCCCCAAACAAATTACAGTTATTCATCTCCACTATTACATGGAATGCATGTCAAATCATCTTTGCTAATATGTATTTGACTATATGTAAAACCCATTAAATAGATATCAGTTTAATACTTTAATTTCTCCTTGTTAGGGCTGTTGCATAAAACATCATATCAAAGGAAATAGAACAGGACTAGCATTCATACTCCACTTTTTCTCAGTATTTCTTTTTATTTTCAATCCTTTACTTAGGTGATGTACTCTAAATTGATTAGCTGAAACATAATCTTAATAATTTTAAAAGGTACTTTAGCAAAATGTTTTTTTCAATTGACTAAATCATAATTTTGTTATGATGAATAATGTTGAGGCAACTGTTTGGGTGATTTATTTTTCTTACATAAAATTTTTATAAGTTTTAGCAAGTATGAGGCTATTTATAGTAGAGTAATTACCTTTTTCAAAGACATCACTGTAGAGATACAGAGAAATCCAAGGTGGTCATTATTTTGAACCCTAAAAGATAACATGTACTGTGTGATCAAGGAGCAGCAAGGATCAAGGAGCAGCAAGATTCAAAGCTGTACTGTTCAGTCTGCCTGCTTGAAACAGTTACAAATAGACTGTACTTTTCCTTTATATTCTGGCTTTACTCTTATAATTGAACTAAAGTATTCCTTTTTCTATAATGTTAATGTTTTAAAGAATTCCATTCAGTCTTGATTTCACTCTTGCTCATGAACCAAATCAGTTGGAAATGATTTCTTGGTGTGCTGGTTTTTATCTGTTTTCTCTCGCTCTTACCTCACTTCACTTCCTCATACCACAACCACATACTTACCAGATCTTTCTTCTCTGCTTGTCTCTGCCCTGTTCTCTGTCCTAGAATTCGGCTGTCTACAGATGACAGCAACACCTGATGCTCAGCTTTGTTGATTCTAATTGTGTTTAGCCAATGGGAAATGCAGCAGAAAAATGGAAGGTAAGAAAGACAGGTTGAGATATTTAATCTCTGTTCTCCCCAAGAGTTCATCTACCTATTTTCTCTCTTTCTTCCACAGTTCCTGATAGTTTACAGCTCTCATTGACTCTGTCTACTGATTATATAATTTCCTAACACTTGACTCTGAGATTCGTAATGGCTTTCCAATGCTGCTGGTATCTGACTGCTTCTTCATTCCTATTGGCTTTCTTTTCTCTCCCCACATCTCTGGGAACAGTCTTTTCATTAAATTTCAGTTACACCATTTTGACTGGATCATTTGTTTCTCCTTGGGACACTGACAGATATCATTTATTTACATAAAAATGAATGAAATTTCTATAGAGAGAGATTTTTAAAAATCCTTTTACTACAATAATCTGTTTCTGAATACTTTTCCTACTTTGTGTTCTTCATCTCTATCAGCTCTAATGTCTGTGATCTGACAGAGAGGGAACTGGAAAAATAAGTGTCCTAATAACACAATCCTGCCTTTTGATCATCAGTGGTCCCTGCCATTTAACTTAATCCCAGTAGCTGGAGGTTAAGGAAGTTCATTGATGCAGTGTAGCATGCAAATCAGGGAGGAGAAGTGCAAGTCTTTGATCTGAAGGGACAAATGAAGCATATCCAGCACAGTCCACCTCTTTTTCCTTTATTATTCACTTGTGGTTTTCACTAAGTTGGAAAGTGCAAGTCTCCAACACAGGGAACACAGAAATCCATCAAGTACTTGATGATCATGGGCCCATGACAATTCAACTGTACCCCTAACCAAAATCTAACCTGTTAGCCAGAAATACTTCCACATAAGGAAGTAAAGGTGGGGGATGGATTAAGTATAAAAGGAAAGGTTCATATGAAGAGATGCTTCATTACAGATCCTCAGTTTACTTCTTAAATCCATCTCATATTTTCCTTCGCTTCACCCTAACTAGAAAATTTTCTTCACATAATTAGTGACATAAATATCGATTCCCTCATTATCTGAGTCTTTCTTGATTTTGTATTTATTATACACCCAAGATTTTTTGTCAGTCAGGATTAGTGGAAAGGAGTGTTCAGAAGTTCCCCCATGAATCAGATGGGTCAGATACAGCTCTTTCTCCCATTGGAGGGCTGGAATCTAATGCTTCTTAGTATAGTGTATTGAATAATCTGCCTACTGGTTTAGCAGAATTAGGTGCACAGAAATTGGGAGCTGTAAGACACAACTTCCAGTATAAATTGACCATGACTGTAGTCCTTGGGAGGTACTTCTTACCTGAGCATTCTGACTGTAATACATCAAGCTCAAGGTCTCAGGGATGTGTAAGAAAAGTGTTCTAAGTGGGTTGTTTGGGAAATATATATTCAGAGTCTTGAATCATGAATTTTGACCTGTATCTGTAAGTACTATAGCCAAGGCTGCATAGCTCTTTCAAGCCAGCTACTTTTGAAAGATGGGTGACTTAAAAAGGCAGAAAATTTTATGGAAGTAAGCTCAGTGCCTCTCTTTTTCCACAGATAAACATCTCCCCTTGACATGATGTTATATGTAATGCTAAACAATGGATACAGCTTTACATAAGTCAAAATAGTGGTACTGACAGTGATGTTATTGGCATGGATAGTAAACACATATCCAGATTCAATTTCTATGGAGAAAAGTCCCTATTTATCTACCAGATGCATATATGGTTCCCCAATGGCACCATATTTAAACTCAGAATTGAATTTACCTGTGTCAGTCTGGGAAAATAGAGCCTTTGCATACTCTTAATACTGTTGTCATGGCCATATGGCACAAAACCCATTGAAAAATATTTTCACAGCTTGAAAGGAAATTGGAATGATATATTCAGAATAGGCCATCTTGTCTACCTGATTATTGCCCTCACAGACAATCTTCTGTTAAACTAATACATGGCAAATGAATATTTTTGTCTATTATAAATTATAAATAATCTCTCTATTATATTCTTAGCTACTGATGGTGACTCACAATGAATCCATTCTGAAGGCCATTAGAATTTCTTCCTTTATTACTATCTTTCAAGACTTCTTGTGTTCCTATAATGCAACAGCAATTCCCTTCTACCTGGAATGCCTTATTGTACTAATCTATCCTTAAAGATAACTCTGTTAACAGAGTTTCTTCCTCTGTTAGTGGGTTGTAGCACACTTCCCATGAGGCTATTGGTTAGAGGCTGGAAAAAATACAAGGACAAACTAAGGGAAGGTTCCGGGTGTCTCTGAGCCATTTTGGTTTTCATGTAATTTACTTGTCTTTTGGACATGCTTAGATCTGAAGACATGTAATACTTTTATCCTACTTTCTTTATGCTTTATTATAAAATTTTAAAAAATGGCTTCATTGGGGCATATTTCATATAAAATATACTGCAGAGAAAATATAAATTTTGGTAACTTCTGACATATGTGTTGCTATGGTTTATATCTAGATGACTCATTGAAGTGTCATGTACTCATATGTGGGGCATTCAGGAGGTGATTGCATAATGGGGGTGTGATACTCATCCGCGGGTCACTCCACTCATGAACTCCTGGCTGAATATGATTGTGGTGGACTTATTATTGTCATCACCTTGAGCCAGAATGCCCAACTGGACTGAGTTGATGTGGTTCTGGGCATAGAGGAGCCACCTGAGGATTGTTGCTGATGCAACATAAAGGAGAACGGGGGCAGGGAATAGTTGCTGGTTGTTTCCCTGGAGAAGTTGTATTGCAGTTGGTTTTGCTGAATGAACTCGGCTGTTCTCATGCAGGAAGGAGTTCAGGGCCTTGCTGTCATTGAGGATGGCTGTTGTTTCTTTGGGGGAGCTCTGGTGTTCATCTCTGCTGTGAGCATCGTATCCCGGTTCCACTAAAGATTTCCTCAGCCATCATCTGCAGTCACGGATGTACATGTCACAGTGCTGTGGGCTCCCAGCCCTTGATTGGATCTTTTGGGTCTCCAGTGCATAGATAGGTATTAGGCACTCTCCCTGCATTCAGTTTATGGGTGGATGTTATTACCTGTAAATATCATGTATTAAATCTGTTCTCCTGCAAACCATTGGCTCTAGAAAGGTAACTAATACAATGATGTTGGGAGACAAGGCTGGTTGGAGGATGTAAATCGCTGTGGGTGTGGCCTGGAAGGGATCTCTCCTTGTCTCCTCCCTTGATCTCTCTCTATTTCCTCTCTACCTTGTTATGAGCTGTCTCTTCTCTGTCTTGCCACTCCGCCTTGGAGCCGGCAACTGTGAACTGAAACACCTATAAAGAGTGAGCCAAAATAAATCTTTCCTCCTTAGATTTGTGGGTGTTGATTATTGTGTCTCAGGCATGAGGAAGTAATTAAGAAAGACACGTGTATTCCTGTGAAAAATCATCATAATCGAAATAATGGACAAATCCATTGCCCTAATGATTTCCTTGTTCTCCTATATAATTCCTCTATTTTCATCATCAGACTGTAGTGTTCACTCTATCTTGCTTTGTAATTTCTAGAATTTTTTTATTAATAAAATCATGCACTGTGTCTCTTTATGTTTGGCCTCTTTTACTCTGTAATTATGCAGATTGTGATACATTCATGTATGTATCAATAGCTAGTTCTTTTTTCTTGCTGACTAGTATTACATTGTAAGGAACTATCACAATTTGTTCATTCACCTGTTAATAGACACTTGAATTGTTTCTGATTTGGGGCTATTACACTTAAAGATCTTATTAATACACAAATACAAGATTTGGGTGGTATGCTGGACGGGAAAACGACCCCCAAATAACCATATTCTCATCCATGAAAACCTTGAATATGTTACTTTACATAGAAAACAATCTTTGAAATGTGATTAAGAATTTTGAGATGAGAAGATTATATTGGATTATCCAGCTGAATCCAAATAATAACAAGGGTTTTAAAAGAGGAAAGTAGGATGGCAATAGTCAGATAAAAGATGGCACTATGGAACCAGAGGAGAGAAAGAGGGAGACAGGGAGAGAGAGAGAGAGAGAGAGAGAAAGAGAGAGAGAGAGAAAGGGAGGAGAGAGAGAGGAAGGGATAGAGAGAGGATACAAATGAGTTGAAAGTACTATGTTACTAGCCTTGAAAATGTTGGACTGAGCCACAAAACAAGATACAGAGGTGCCTCTAGAAGCTGCTAGAAAAGGCACAGATTCTGTTCTGTTCTACAGTCTCTAGAAGGAAAACACCCTGATGACATGTCGGTTTTGGCGCTATAAGTTCATTTTAGACTTCTGACCTTCAAAACTGTGAGAAAATAATTATGTTGTTTTAAGTCACCAAATCTGTTACAGCAGCAAGAGATAATTAATATAGGTAGGAAAAAGCTTTCATTTCTCGTGAATCAGTACCTAGAAGTAGAATGACAGGGCATGTACTCATTTTTTAAAAACACAAAATGTTTCGCTAATTGTTTGTATTACTTTACATACTGTTACAGTTAATATGTAGATTGCCCCCAAGAGCCTCATGGACTCATAGTTTGCGCTTTTGGAATGAGATTGGATTATGGGGGCTTTTAGCTGATTTGCAGGTAGGAGGCAGGTCTGGTCAGGAGAGGAAGGTCACAGGATCGTGGTCTGGAAGTGTTCATCTCCCTCTCCAGCCCCTTCCAGCTTTCTGCTCGGGCCACCCTGCGGTGAGCAGCCTTCCTCTGACATGCCCCCTGCCTTGGAACCAGCCAACTGTGGACTTAATCATGAGGGAAAATAAACCTCGCCTCCTTTAAGATGTAGGTGTGAGGTATTTTGTCCCAGCGATGAGGAAGGTGACAAAGGCACGTATCCTTCAACAGTGAAAAAAAGCACCCAGTCTTCCACTGTTAAGAATAATAGTTGTAAAATTTTTGTTAATGCCTTTTATTATGTTGAGAAGGTTCTTTCTAGTCCCAGTTTTCTTATAGGAATAAGTTGACTTTGTAAAAAAATTAGTCTATTGAGATGATTGCATGATTTTTCTTTTCTTTTTAAATTTTTTTTTGATTTTTCTTTTTTATTCCATTAATATGGTAAACTCTTTTGATTGATTTTATAATATTAAGCCAACATGTTTTCTCTTGGAGTAAACCTCATTGGTTATTATGTATTATCCTATTTATATATCATATTCAATTTTCTGTCATATTTTAAAATAATTTTTACATCTTTGATCAAGAGAGATACTCAACTCTAGTTGGCCTTTCTTATAATATTCTTTTTGAGTTTAGTGTCAGAGTAACCTGTACTGTGAGATTAAATGTATTTTCTTTTCATCAGTTTTATTGAAAAGTTTGCATAGGGTCGGTGTATTCTTTATCAAAGTTTTGTTAAAATTTACTATGAAACCATTTAGGTTTGAAGGCTTTTTTTTGGTATTGTTATTATTTTGGTTTTTATTTTGGGGGAGCATTTTTCTTTTTTTAAAATTAATTTTATTGGTACATTTTAGATATACATACTGATCACATTCATCATAGAGAATTTGTACCTGTACATGATATACCTTGATTCTTCTTTTTTACAGTCCCCTCCCCTCCCTTCAACCCTTTTTCCCCTCCTTATTTACAAAAGCCTTGTTTCCATTTTTTACTTCTATTCTCTTTTTTTTTCTCCCCCTCCTATTCCTCTTCCTATTTGGACTTTTTTTCCTATTTCACAGTATCTGTTATACATTGTTTTGATTTTTGCAAGGGGGCATGGGATGGAATTTTTAACTATGAAGTCAATATCCTTAAAGGAAAAGGCCATTCAGGTTATATATTCTGACTGAGTGAATATTTTAATATTATGTTTCCAGGCATTTGCCCATTTTTCCTTAGTTGTTGAGTTTATTGACAAAGAGTTGTTTGTTCTTATTATCTACAGTTGTTCCCTTACTACCCGTTTATTGTCTGTAGAGTCTCTACTGATGTCATTTGTCTCAACCTCTTTTCTGTTTCTTCCTTCCTTCCTTCCTTTCTTTCTTTCTGTTTTTTTTTTTTTTTTTTTTTTTTTTTTTTTTTTTTTTTTTTTTTTTTTTTTTTTTTTTTTTTTTTTTTTTTTTTTTTTTTTTTTTTTTTTTTTTTTTTTTTTTTTTTTTTTTTTTTTTTTTTTTTTTTTTTTTTTTTTTTTTTTTTTTTTTTTTTTTTTTTTTTTTTTTTTTTTTTTT
>PVJO010034822.1:0-10549 GCA_004026905.1 Hystrix cristata | reverse complement strand
AGAAAAAGATAAGCTAAAAACAAAAACTGCAAAGAATCATACAAAAGAAGCACTGTCCCCATGAGCAGGGCGGGTGGTGAGATCAGTCCAGCCCAGCCCAGGTGGCTGTAGCGGGCATCCATAGCATCCACCTTGGGCTGGAAGGACGCTCACCTCCAGGAGCTGTGTGGACCTAGGAAAGGGTCCGGAAGATAATGACTGCGTTAGGATGTCTGCAGAGAGCGGGCCTGCGGCTCACAGGTGTGGTTTACAAATCTGTAGGAGCAGATGAGTGGGGGCACTTTGCAATTGTTTAGGGACCCAGCAGTGTAGACTGTAAAATAGACAGATTCAAGGGCCATAGCAAACATCCCAGCTTGAGTTACACGGCGTAACTGCTAACTAGTCAGATTCACTAATAATCAGGTAACTACCAGATCTTCAGGCCTCAGCGGGGTCCGCAGACACAACCTTCAGGTGAACTATAGGAAGGCTGCTTCAGACCGGCATCTGTTTATAACATACACGCTGTCCTACAAATCCTGAGAGTTGGGTAGACAGGAACCTTCCCTTCTAAGCATCTGTGAATTTAGGGAGATCCAGAGCAGAACTATGTTAGGGACAAATCATGTATGTATATGTGCTGCTGGAGCGAGCACGAGGGACAAATCATATGTGAACAGTCACTGGGTGGACAGCCGAAGAAGGAAGACAGCCACATGCAGTGCTGTACACTGGTAATCCCAGCTATCGAGAGGCTGAGGCAGGAAGGTCGTAAGTTCAAGGCCAGCCTAGGTAACTTAGCAAGACTCTCTCAAAATAAAAGTTAGAAGGAGGAGAGGGGAAGGAAGAGAGAGGAGAGGAAAAGAAGAAGGAGGAGGAGGAGAGAAAAGGGGGGAGGGCTGGAAGGGGGGGAGAGGAGGGGATGGAGTAGGAGAAGAAGGGCAAGCTCTGGAGACTGAGCACATCCATTAGGTTACCAGGCCCTTCTTAGATCCCCTGAGAACTGGGGACAAGGCAGGCTGTAGTTTCCTCTCCATGATGTTATAGCCAACTAGAATATGTCTTACTTTGTCCTGTTGCACCTTTATTATCTTGACAGATCGTTATTATTTACATCAAGGCACCAAGTCTGAAAATCTCCCAACAGCTTATTCAAGGAGGCCCCTTCCCGTCAGCGTTTGTAGCGAGAGTCCAGAACTGTGAACCAAGACAAGAGCGCTCTAGACCCAGCTTGATCACCAGCTTGCCGTCGGCCTTGGCATCGCCTTTCCTCTGTGCAGGTCAGAGTTACAGTCTCCTCCTTGCCACTTGATACCCCGTGGCTGGGATGAGGTCTCCATTATGGGAGAAAGCCAGGACCGGACCCCAGGCGGGGCAGGTGGGCAGTCAACAAGGAAGATGGGAGGGGATTGTAATGGCCCCTCAGGTCCTACCCAGCTCTGCTTGCATCTTTGAGTGTGAAGGCTCCCGGCTGCTCTCTGCCTCCCACACCTCCCGTGGCACCAGGGCCTCTGGGAAGTGCCAGGACTCACTGGGTCCCATTTCTTTTCTGTGTGTGGCCTTGCCGTGGGGAAAGAGCCACAGAGACCAAGGGTTTGGTGAGGAAGGAGGAAGAGGGGCACATGACGGGCAGGGGGAGGCATTTCTGCTCTGCGGCAGTCCCGACAGACCTCCAGCCTACAGACCCAGAGGGGGCCGCTCCCCTGGGAGAAGGACTCTGCTGTTGTCTTTAGGTGAAGCTGTTTATCTGGTTAGAAAATGCCAAACACAGACTCTCTTCTGTGCACTGGGCTACTCCGGGAATAAGAGTTGCAACCATAAAGCTAAGTGAGATAAACCAGGCATAAGTGGTTAAATAGCCCTTGGTTTCTCTTACAAGAGAAATCCAAAGTAGAAATGATTTAAAAGGTAAAATCAAAGTTAGATAATAGGAAACAGGGAGGTAGTACTTTTGCAAATGGGAAGGGAGTCTAGAGATGGATGGAGAGGGGGAAAAGGAGGGGGGAGGGGAGATAAAAGGACTAAAATATGTCATGTCATGCACCAACTCCCCACAGTGAATTAATTTATTATGTATTGCAAACATGTGCTAATAAAAAAAGAGTGTGCAACCCAGCGTGTGATTATCAAACCCCTCTCAGGGTCACGAAGGAGGAGTCATGACCAAGCCAAGAAGCACAGACTCCCCAAGGCAGATTTCGGAGGTTTTGCAAATTGCAAACAGTTTTCCCGATGAACTGTAGTAACCCACCACTGAGAGGAAGAGATGGAGTCCAACTCCAAGTGCAAGTCATCCTCAGAGGGTTTGTTTTGACACAAAATTTCATCTGTGTGTTGTTTTCACTGCCCGCCCTGCGGGCCGCCCAGCGCTTAGCCCGGAGGCTCCTGGGTGAACAGGAAGGTCAGTCTGTCCAGCACAAGATGACTGGTGAAAGAAGGGATGGTCCCTGATTCTATCAGGTAGATTATTTGTGTGATCCAAGTGGTCTGATTGAGTCTTCCCCCAGATTGCAGCACTGATGAGAGTGTGTGTGTGTGTGTGTGTGTGTGTGTGTGTGTGTGGCGGCAGTGGGGTGCTGGGGAGCTGAGACTGAAGCCCTTGGGTCCCAGAAGAGAAGCAGCCTCCAGTGGCTGATCAGAAGCAGCCTGGGACTTACTGAGAGGTCCAGGGAAGACAGAGATGTCCAGATGATTCCCAGCAGGCTGCCTCGGGGATGAAGAGGACCAGAAGTCACACAGTGCACAGCAGACCTGGAACCCGGAGGGGTGCGCATGGGGTCCTGGACTCTCCTTGCAGGAGGCTGGCGCTCTCGCTCCTCTTTCTTCTCAGGTGCAGGGAAGCTCCCTCCCTGCTCCCTCTGCCCCCCTCCACCGTGGCCTCCCCAGGGCTGTCCTCCTTGATCATCACCCAGTGTTGCCTGGATACCAAGGATAAGAGGGAAGTGAACAGGCTGCTCCTGCTGGACTGGGGGTAAAGTGAGGGAGAAGCCTGGGGAGAGGGAGGCAGAGGAAGAGCAGGGTCGTGACTCAGGCACAGAGGGGAGTTTGCTTGTTGACTCCATCGTCCTTTCCTCAGGAAACCCTCTGTGTCTTTCTCCATGTTGTAACAGTGCTCAGTCCCTGTGGTCCAGGTGGGACCTGCTCCAACCTCACCCTCACCGCAAGGGACAGGTGTACCCCGGGCCTGGACACTCGAGTGCTCCTGGAGGGGCTGCCCTGCCTCCAAACCCTCGCTGGTGTCTGCGCTCCGAAAATCTTCAATTTGTCCTCACTGGGTCACCAGCATTAAGGACTATGGAAGCTCTGAGCTTTCAGAGCCATCTTAGCATCACATTTCAGGAAAGAGCCTTTTTGGGAATGAAACGAAGTAGAGGAAACCCTGAGGCACAGCTGCCAGTCAGTGTACAGGTACAGAGAAAGGAGAAGAGATGGGAAGATCCATAGTGTAGTGATGCGACACTCAGGACACAGGAGCTGGAGGACCAGGTAACCCCACGGAGAGCGGCTGCAAGGATGAGGGGTCACCTGAGACCCTGAGTTGGAACTGCTCCCCCACTTTGCAGTCAGTTCCTAGTCTGTCAGCAGAAAGCATCATGAACATACTCCTCCTGTGTCTCCTTACAGCGCCGAGCAGAGGGCCACACACCCAGCAGACCACCAATCCAAACTTGTCCTTTCTGCAGGGCCCTCCCACCCCGGACTGGACCAGCTTGTCACTTATAAACCTGGGGCCTGACACGGGGACTCAGTGCACACAGACCCCAGTGGGGAGTCGGCCGCCTTCCAATGTTGTTTGTGCCGTCCTACATCTGTGCACAGTCTGAGGTGCGGAGGAACCATGCGTCTCAAGTCTGGAGCTGTGCAGAGTAGAGGAAGAGCTCAAGCACAAAGCTAGCAGTGGCCCGTGGGACAGGAACAGATTGGAGCCCTTTATTTCTCGCATGAGGTCATTGCCTTCAAAACACGCAAACACTGTGGTTTGGGAACTCAGAATTTTTACTGTTTTGCTCTTGGGAAAATTTAAGTAAATAAGATCCCAGTATTTCCCACTACTTCTCCAAAGTTCTCCTGAGTTCCTTTAGCTCAGTGCTGGTATGCTGAATGGCTACAGAGAAAACACAGGAAGAGAAATCCAAGCTTGAAATTGCATTTGAAAGTTAACGACTTGTTTTAGAACCTGAGTTGCCCTTCACGGTCAACGTGCCCAGCTTGTGTGGTTCATTTACCCCAGGGAGCCTAAAGAGTCACCACTTCACAGATTTCGGTTACACAGCGTTTAATGTGGGAACCCACGCGAAAGGCTCAGTAATCACCTTTACAAACAACAGTGCTCCTTGGCCTTCTGGGCTGGCCACAAAGTCCTAGATAGTGTGGCCTCCAGGGTGACCTTGTCACAATTCACTCACCTTGGTCATTAATGGCCTTTACCTGACATCAAACAAACTACCTGTCACGGACGAGGTGAGCAATAGAAGTAGGAAGAGGAGCAACAAGGGAACAAATGTGTATGAACCTACAAAGGTTTATCAAGGGTACCAAGTCAAAAGCTCTGGGCCAGCTTCCTGGTAGAACACACTGCACATGGGCAGAAGGGGAGCCCGGGACCCTGCTCATAGTCAACCACGAGGAGAAACAAGAGCTGGAGGTCCCACCCACAGCACCAAACCCCTCTGGGATGTGGCTTCCTCCTGGGACTCTGGCCAAGCCTGGAGCAATTTGGACTTTGCATCCTGCCTGCAGCAGGAGTTCAAGGCGGGTTAGCTCAAAGCTCAGTGTTTTCTGAGTGAGGTGATTTAAACATTCTTTCATCCAAAGCCTTTGCCTGGGGCCTTGGAGAAGATTACAGAGGAAGGTTTTCTTTCTTCAGCTTATTTCTTAGGAAATTATCTCCAGCTCTGCCAAAGCCACAAGGGCTTCAGGGTCTTGGTGGTACTTTTGTATATGGGACTTCTAGGTGTTCCACGTGACTTTTTCCCCTCCCATTTCCTCGAGGAGGAAGTAGAAGGTCTGGGAAGGAGATGCGACCTGCCCCTGGCCTCTCAGCCTCCCTGATGGAAAGATGCCGAGGTACGGTTCCAGGAACGAGGCCTGGGACTGCGAGCAGACCCACAACTTCTTGCTGACACCTCCTTGCTTCACATGGGGACACCTCCATCAAGTGAGAGCCATGGTCTGCTGCTTTGCCTTCACTCTTGTTTTGCTACCACCTTTCCCCTCCTTTTCTGTCTTCCTTCCATCCACCTATCCATCCATCCATCCAACTATCCATTTGTCCATCCATCTATCCATGCATCCATCCTTCCATCCTCTACCCTTTCATCCAAAATTAATGACTTACTATGCCCAGCTCTGTGAGGAAAATGACTCAAGATGAGCAAGAACAGCCCAGGGAATACACGTATAAACAACAGTGAAATGGTGCAGGGGCTGAGGTGTACATTAGACCAGGGATAATGGACTTCCACCTCCAGCTGCCACCTCTTGCGGTGGCCCCTATGACCCCTGCCTCCTGGTGTCCCACCCTCCTGTGACCCCCTTCTGTTGAATGTGGGTGGAACTTCTAATCAATAGAATACGGCAAAGGTGACAAGATTGCTCGATTACATTATTGTGTTTACATAAAATTGTAGCACCATCTTGCTGCAGTCTCTCCATCTCCCTCGCTGGCTTTGAGGAAGAACGTGCCTTTGTCCAGGGAACCGGGGAACCCTACAGACTCAGGTAGTACACAGGCTTCTGGAGTTGAGGGCACTTCCAGCCAACAGCCAGCAAGACACCGAAGTCATTGGTCACGTGGCCTCAGCCACCTTGAGTGAGCCTGGCTAAGACCTTCCCTAGTACAGGCTCAGGTGAGACCAAACCCCAGCCCACAACCTTCCCTGTAGTTCTGTGAGACCTAAACAGAGGACACAGCTAAGCTGTGCTGGGGCTCCTGACCACAGGATCTGGGAGATGATAAATGTGTGTAAAACCGCAGTGATTGTAATAATTTGTTACACAGCAGTAGCAATCAGTGCACCTCCCAAGGAGAAGCCCTCAGAAATGTGAAGTCCTCGGAAAGGGATCTTTGGTGGGGTGATGCCTCCAACCCCATATTCATTCACTCACTTGTCCAGCAAACATTTATTGATCATCTACTATGTATTTTCTAGGTACATGGGGTACATTAGTAAATAAAAGAAAACCCCTGTTTTCATGAAGTTTACCTGCTAGTCAGAAAGGATAATATTACTAAATTGATTATATTGTATGTTTTAAATGATAAGTGCCATAGAAAAGAAAGATAAGGGAGGCTGGGAAAGCCAGGGAATGTGTTAAAATTTTTCATGCATCATCAGGGTAGGTGCTGCTGTAACAAAATGGTGGAAAGTGGGGAATTTATAAAGAACAAAACTGTTTCCCACAGTCTAGGGGATTGGAAGTCCAAGCGGAGGTGTGACAGGTCCAGTGTCCGGTAAGAACTATTTTCTGTCCAAGATGGTGCTTTGATGCTGCATCCTGCAGGGGTGACACGTATTGTGTCCTCTCATGGCAGAAGGGACAGAAGGGCAAAAAAGGCTTAGCTGGAGGGCACCAGTCCCATCCACGCAGAAAGGGCTGTCATGACCAAATTACCTCCTAAAGGACTCGTCCCCCAAACCTGTTGCAATGGGGATAAAGTGTCAGCCTGAATTTAGGAGGGGACTGAAACACTGAAATCATGGCTACAGACCTCACTGAGAAGGCAGCACCTAAGCAGAGCAGGAAGAAACTGAATGGTGCCAGACAGCTGTCCACTGTGTACATGGTTCCCAGCACAGGTCTGTGGTCCAGTCCTGCCCTGGATTGTGTGGGTCCTAACTGTCCCTTTCAACCTCATCTTCCACTGTGATCCAAGCCCAGCCTGCATGCTCACCTCTCAACCCTCCACCAATTCCCAAACCCATCTACCAACCAACCTCACTCTTCCGGAATACCTTCCTCCTTCCATCGCCTTGTCTTCCGGGCCAGTCACCTCTCTGGGAGCCTCCTCTGGTGTCCCTCGCAGAATGCTGGTCCCTCCTCCTCTGCGTTCCCCCAGGTTGTTTTACTGTGGCCTTCCCACTTTCCCCACACTTACGGTTGCCTCTGTCTGTTGGGGAAGCTGTGGGCTCACTGGGAATTGCCAGACTCTGGTATATAGTAGGTGGTTGTATTAGTTGGTGGAACAAGATACCTCACATCTGCAGTTTAAAGGAGGAGAGGTGGAGCCTGGGACAAGAATCCCCCTCCAGGTCTTGACCTGTGACCCAGCTCCAACCAGGTCCTAACAGCACATTCAGCCACAAACTCATCAACGGATGAATCCACTGCCCAGTATAGCTCCCTGTGTGCCTATCACATTCCAAATACGACACTTTTGAGGGACATTTTACAGTAGTAGTTTTTGAAAAAAAAACAGTTTAGCTGGATGTGAGTTCTATTTCTTTTTTTTTCTCGTTCTGAGCCCCTCTCGCGTTTCCCAGCACATCCTTTTCTGCATTGTAATGTTATTTTCTTGATTCTGTCTGTTTCTGTTTCCCTCTCACACACACCAATACATATCTATGACACATCAATGTATGTAAATATTTCTTTGGAGCATCTGTTCTCGCAGGGCAATGAATGGGGTTGCATGGAAAGGAAATGGTGGATGGGGCACGACGGAGGTGGAGCAAGAGCCTTTACCTCAAAGGAAAATCTAAACCACACAGCTGGCTTCCCATGAATATAAGATTAAGACAACAACCCCGCATTGTTATCCACACACGCGCCCACCAATGGAGGGAACTCATTCTTCTGAACTTCATGCAGCTGAGATTTTTAACAATGACACTATCGATACTCTGGGCTGATTATTCTTTTGCAGGAGAATGTCCTTTGCATTAGAGGATGTTGAGCAGCACCCTTTGTCTCTACCCCGATCATGACCATCGAGAATGTCTCCAGACATTGCCATGTGTCCCAGGGCCTTGGCGGGGGAGGCAGAGTCCTCCCTACACCTCACCACTAATTTTTTGGTTGGTTTTTTGAGACAGGGTCTTACTACCTAGCCTAGGCTGGCTTCAACTCACGGTGATCCTCCTGTCTCAGCCTTCTGAGTGCGGGGATTACATGGTGCCCAGCCTAACCCCACCATTAAGGTAGCCCGCTTTCCTCAGGATTAGAAGACCCTCATCTGCTACCTGCAGGCAATTTCCCACGCCTAGCATTTCTGCAGGGTACGTCAGAGAATCTAGTGTCAGGGAAGAGCCTTAGGTCATTCCCACCCTTCCCTGAGACTTGGGTCTGGCCTTTTAAGAGCCAGTACTGACCTGGGGGAACTCTGGTGACCTGGGGCACCTTTGCGCTGCTCCTTCCTCCGGAAAGACTCATTCCAAGAGGAGACACAGAGCTCTATTGAGTCCCCCGCACTGGCTCTTCTGGGACATTTTGTGCAAATTCCAGAAACTACAGCACACACAAGCCCACGTAGCGGCCCTGGGCACAATCCCCCTTCACACCCACAAACAGGGGAGTGGCCACCAGTGGGGTGCTGTAAATTGCGACGGCCCTGATCTTCTCTAACCCGAGGTACCTGAGAGCTGGTGGGATGAAGCATCAGTCCTCGCCAGACGTAGCTCATTTTGTAGCAAAATCTGGCCACCTGCAGAAGATCAGGCTGGAGTAGGAGGAGGAAGAGACACTCAGGAAACACCAGGGTGAAAATGCAGTCAGCAGAAGACGAGCAAGAGTGACGATCCATACTGTAAACTGGGTTCTGGGCCTTCCTGAGGCCAGAGCTCCAGGCACTTGGGAAGGCAACCATGACCACAGAGCGGCCTTCGGAGAAGTCACCCACCAGACTTATGAGGCTTTATCCTGAACCTGCTTCAGGTGTGCAGTTAGCCTGTAGTGGTGCAAGCACAGGATTTTAGTGTGATACCAAAAATGTTATTTGGAAATGTTAAAGTTCTTAGAGGAAGTTTCTATCATATCTGACTAGGTTTGTTACTGAGAGTATTTGAACGGGGTATTAATAGCTTTCCAAATTCTACTTTCAAGCCAATTTCTTTTCTCTTTTCTTTTGTTTTCCCCTAGGTCTTTTGAGGCAGAGTCTCCCTATGTAACTCAGACTGACCTTGAACTCACTATGTAGCCCAGGCTGGCCTCAAACTTGCAAGGATCCTCCTGCCTCAGCCTCGCAAATGCTGGGGTTACAGGTGTGCACCATCAAGCCTGGCTCTTTTTACTTTTTTTCTTCTCTTCCTTCTTTCCTTTCTTTTTTGCTTTCTTTCATTTTTTGAGACAAAGATCTCACTATATAGTCCAGGCTGGCCTCAAACTTGAGATCCTCCTGTCTCAGCCTCCAGAGTGATAGACTTATAGGCTTATCCAGCTTGAACCAATTTCTTCCACAGCATAGGCCTGATTGTCTGCACCGAATCACACACAGGTTCACAGTCTTGGACACTAAGACAGAAAACTCACACACCCCTATCTGTCTCCCCTCTGTGGCAAAGGCTGGAGGGCAGTGACTCGCAAATGCCTTTCCCAAGCCACAAACATCTTGAGGCAGGAATGGTCTCCCTTCTTGAGTTACAGAGACCCAGACATGATGATTTGAACTTTTATCATTTTAAATTATTCATTGCAATTAAAACAGACACTATGGTAGCAAAAGTCTCATGGACAGCAGCCTCTGTCTGAAATTCAGGCACCTTCATGCCGTGTAGCACTCACCATGCAGGCTGGTGACTGGAGGGAGACTTATCTGCCTCTGATTACATGTGACTGTCATCAGGGATGACAATGACCGAGGCGGGAAGACCAGGTGGTACCCCTGTGGGACTCTGAGGAGGGCCTGGGAAACATTTTCGATTGAGGATACACAAGAGAAAAAGATCCACTGAGAGTCACACAGATACAAGGCAAAGTGACTGAACTCAGGCCTCAGAGAGCCTGCAGATTAGAACAGCAGCGATGTCACCTGATCCCCGCTGGACTGGCTGACGGGGGAAGCTGCACCGGGCCAAGCTGAATCGTGGGCCGCGGGGTACAGGAGACTCCTGAATTGCTGCCAAGATGAGAAGAGTGCTGCCACTCCGGAGAGAATGGAGGCCGAGTGAAGTCACAGAACCCTGCCGCCTTGCAGTTCCTTTCCTAGCAAATCTCAAAGCCAAGTCTGCTCAGGCCCAGAGAGGTCATGCCGTGCTGTCCGCTGCAGCCTTGTCAGGGGAGGAGTCAGGGGCAACCTGGGCGTCTGTCACTGGATCAACAGGAAGACAAATTACAGCGTGTGCAGGCTTTGCAGTGCTACGCGGCAGTTAGAAGCAAAGGATTAGTTATGTGTACAATTATCTGGGCGTACCTTAAAAATATAGTACTGAGCTGGCCTTGGTGGTGCATACCTGTAATAGCAGAATTTGGGAGGCTGAGGAGGAGGATCACAAGTTCAAGGCCAGTCCGAGTTACAAGTGAGTTCAAGGCCGGCCTGGACTGCACAGTGAACGCTTGTCTTGAAAACCAAAACAAAGCCAGCATGGTGGTGTGTGCCTGTAATCCCAGCACTTTGGGAGGCTGAGGTGGG
>PVJO010034821.1:0-10552 GCA_004026905.1 Hystrix cristata | reverse complement strand
TGTGTTCTCCTGGGTTTCCCCAAGGGGCTCAGGAACCACCAGGAGTCATAAGACTCCTCATCTTTTCTGAGACAGCACCCCTAACCTACTACCCTTCCTTAGACAAGATGCCAGTAGAGTCGTGTCCCCTTCGATCTCCACACTGGCCACCATGCAGCTTCCTGGAAAGTACTTGCTGCAGCCAGTAGCCCTCTCCCTCTTGGGTGGCTGATTCAGGTAATAGGTTACAGAGTTCAGAGAAGAGCCTTCCAGCCTGCCAGACCCTATAGTGTGGGCTTCTGGACCTTGCTGTGGCCAGCAGGGTCCTACTGCACAGGAGTGGGGTTAGGAGGGACAATGTTGTGTTACATAACCACTTTACCCAATCTGAAAATCACACATACCATTTAGGTCAAATGCCTTCTGCAACCTACTCTTACCTCTACCACAGACATTTGTTAGAGCTCTTTTGGTTAGCAGTCACAGAAACTTAATTGCCTCATGTGTCTGAAAAATCCAGAAGAGCAAATTCTATCTTCAAGCACAGCTGGATCCAGGAACTCATTTGAAATCATTAGGCCCGTGGGGTTCCCCCCGCCACTCTCTCTCTTCAGGCTTATATCACATGACCATTCTTGTGACCAAGGATGGAACACTATAATGAGCCACCCCAGCAAAATTACATGATTTAGAATAGATAAGAAGCTTTTCACTAAACACACTGGGGATACTGGACCAAAAAAAAATGCTATTTTACTGCAAATACTGGTGTTTCAAAAAAGGATTTTTAAAATGTTTGAAACAGGATTCTAGTCACTCAGCCACCCTGACTCCCTTCATCAGTCTCTAAAGGAAACATACTCCACAGACTTGTACTGATTGTATAGAGACATCACCACCCTCTGTTGGCACCCCAGAGATATTTGACAGGCACCAGTACTGTTTTATACTGCTTCTCCTAAAGGTCTTTTGGTCATTTCTCATGCTGCTTCTTGGAGATACAATATTTGTAACAATCACACAGGAATTCCACCATGCTGGGCTAGACCACCAACCTACTACACAGCTTTGGGTTCCTCAAAATAAAGAGGTGGCACATGACGTTCATGTCCTTTCCAGCTCGACAGTTCGGATTCACCAGTCCTATGTGTCATGTGGCTTTCACCAGAGGAACTAAGATGCTGTCAGTGATCTGTGGTTAGTAACTTTTGTTCAAACTGCACTTACGCCTTACGGAGCTGGGAAGGTATTTGTATTACTTCCAGAGTGTGGGATCAGCTGGCTAGTACTTCGGTTGCGTCTGCAAGAGCCGGCGTTAAGTACCCTGACCAAAGCTGAGTCTACTCAAAACAAAATCACAGCCACTGGCTGTGGCCAGCTGGCGTGAGCAGCTAAATCACACAACTGTGATGCTTGTCCCAGGATGATCTGCCTTATTCTTGACTATGACAACTGGGAAGCACCATTCAGAAAGTAAAGACCAAGCCCACAGCCGAGAAGGAGCTGCCTGGCTGTTTCATCCAAGCTCACAAGGACCAAACTACAAAGCTGCTTTAAGAAACAGTAAGAGTCAGCAGAAAATCAGGCTTAAAAAATAACACTTCATAATTTGAAACACCAAAAGTGACTCTGTGTGAATTCTCTCTCCCACAGAGTAAGGCCTCACAGAGGCGGCGAGAGGGGCAGGGCCACTCGGCCGGAATTAGAGCAATGATGGGAAAGAAAGTCAAATTTATGGAAGTTTTTGTGGTTGGTTGTGAAAGATCAGAAAAGGAAGGTGGCCTGATTTATTGCATAATTATACAATAGGGAGGAAAATTAAAGGTTATAAAAACTTGTTCGAAGCTGCCTGTATGATTTTATATTAAGAAACATTAAGTGTGAAAATATTTCTGTCTCCATTAGATCACTTGCTAAGATCACTGAAGCTCCTGATTAGCAGGTAGGATTCCTTTCGAGTTGATAGTGGTTTCCTTTTGTTTTTGTTTTTTGAATTTTGTTTGTCTGTTTGCCTGATTTTTGAATGGCAAAGGAGAATTTTATTCGTGGCCAAGGTCAGAAGTTGGAGATAAACTCCTAAGTCAGCTAGGTATGGGACATAGCTCAGTGTGAAGGCCCTGAGTTCAATCTCCAATACCACAAAAAAACAAAACAAAGCAAACAAAAAAGCCAAGAAACCAAAACTCTACCAAATCAACTTCAACTTCCCAACCTGTTGGGGGTCAGGAGGTTATACACGTGAGGTAAAAGAAATGATGGGGAGGCTAATAAAGAGAAGGAATATATATGTCTTTTTGCGGAATGGTTGGAGATTTTCAGGGAATTTGGGTGCAACCTCTTCAGCTCCTTTTATGGTTCTTTCTGGCTGTTTTCTTTTTTCTTTTTTTTTTTTTTTTGGTACTGGGGATTGAACTCAGGACCTTCTGCTTGCAAGGCAAGCACTGTAACCACTGAGCTAAATCCCCAGCCCTTTCTGGCTGTTTTCATACTTATCGTCAACTGTCACGGTGCTGGGGGACACCGTTTAGCACATAGATGGGATTATGATAAAGAAAGAGGTCATCTGGCTAGTCATTCTAGTAGCCATCTGAGATCTACACAGTTTGTGCTGCCCACCTGGACATGGACCTCTGACCCACCTGGAATTCTGTCCTCAAAGTTAAGCAAGATTGGGGCAGGGTAGAGACTCATTTAGGTCAAGTAGGCAGGGTAACAAATCCCTCCTTTCTTACTTTCACTCCTCACTCTTGAGGGATGCTGAAAGTGAGGATTTGTCTTCTGACACTTCTTAAAACTGAAGCTGTGTGTCATGAGGAGTAAAAGATTAATTAATCTTAAGTAGATTTGGCTATTATCTGGTTCTCAGCCTAGATGCTCATATCTTTGAGTGACTATCCTTGGTAACTTATGGCCTCCAGCCTTTTTTTTATAAACAAGACTAGACTAGTAAAGATACATAGCCCAAAGGGCAGGAGGCACAGAGTAGCTACTCCAGGCACAGAGGGGTAAAACTCAGGTAATGTTGGACAGTGCCTCTTTAACTATGTTCCACTATTTTGGTCAGAGATGGCAGAATTTGATCATGGAGCCAGGCTGCTTTCCCTAAACCTATGGGTGCTTTCTTAATGCCTCCATTCACATTTATATAAAAACATCAGACTTTTTCAGGTGTCCATCATTGCTTCTGGGCAATATTACCTTTAAAAGAAGCCAGACATGTTAATCCTAGAATAAGAAGAATCACTATAAATTGTAAGGCAGAATACAGAAAGGAACCCAGGCTGGCTCCTAAGTGACAGTTGGGCCATTAAACACCACAGACATTTGAGTACGATTTCTATTACAGGACTCAGGGCCCAGAATCTGGTCTTTTCTTTGGAGACCTTCTTTTTAGAGACCTCTCTAGTCACTGACTCCAGATCACCCAAACATACAAAGCTTGAGAGGACACAGAAAGTCCGTTTATAGAGTGAAAACAATAACATTTAATAGCTAGAATAATTCACATTGGTATTTTTGCCATGTAGGCAGATCTACACAAGAACCCAGGGCTTTATCAGAAGGATACTCAAATGCACATCAAAATAGGAAAAGGGTGGCATGGTGGCACACATCTGTAATCCCAGCACTCTCAGAGGCTGAGGCAGGAAGACTGCAAGTTCCAGCCCAGACTGGGCAACTTAGCAAGTTAGCAAGACCCTGTCTGAAAAAACAAACCAAGGGAAAAAACATAACAGCTTGGTATGTATCTCAGTGCAAAGGTCCTGTATTCAATCCCCAATTCCGGGCCGGGGGTGGGGGGGCGGGATATGCTAAAACAGACTGAAGGATACATTCCTAAAAAAAAGCTATTGCAGCTGAAAATCTGGACCTCTCATGGCTAACAAAGATTCTTTTTCATTCCTGCCCAGTACTACACCCCTGCCTTAAAACCTATTTCATTTCATATTCTCTGCTCCAATCTTTTAGTATGTGAGTCAGACAGCAATCATATTTCTTTAACTTCCAAATGTAGGGTTGGGTGAGGGAACTCACTATACTGATAGACCTATTAATATAAGTAAAGTATTTTATTTAATTCCTTCAAGTTCAAGGGCAGCCTGGACTATATAGTGAGACTCCATCTTGAAAATGTCAAAAAAGTGTTACTTTTAACTTGCATATAATAATTGTACATATTTTGGGAATGGAGTACAATAATTTGATACATGTATACAGTGCATAATGATCAAATCAGATTAATTAGCATCTCCCACTCCTCACATATTTATCATTTTTTCATGTTGCAAAACTTCAATTTCCTCTCTTTGAGTTATTTTGAAATATGTAATAAACTATTGTAAAGTATAGTTATCTTATGTATTAGCCACCTTTCTATTGCTGGAGGAAAAAGTAACCTAACATACACAACAAAGAGGAGGAGAGGTTTATTTTGGCTCACAGTTTCAAAGGTTTCCATCCATAGTCAGCTGGCTCTAAGGCAGAAACATCATGGTAGAAAGGCACGGCAGAGAAAAGCTGCTCACTTCATGGCAGCCAGGAAGCAGAGGGAGGAAAACAGCTGAGAAAGGATATACCTTCAAAGCATGCCCCAGTGACCTGCTTCCTTCAAGTAGGCTCCACCTCTTAATAGCTCGTTCATCAATTAGCTCATCAACAGGTTAACTCATTGATGAAGTTAGCACCCTCACAATCCAGTCACCTCTATGTTCCACCTCTGAACATTGGTGGACTGGGAATCAAGCCCGCAGACATGAGTCTTTGGAGGACTATTCATAATTAAGCATCAACACTCTACTATGCTACAGAACACTAGAACTTATTCCTCCCACCTAACACTAGAACTTTATTTCTTCTATTTAACACTAGAATTTACTCCTTCTATCTAACTGCATTGACTCTCATTATCCACCCTTCCACTCATCCCAATTCCCCCTACCCTTCCTAGCCTTTGGTGCCCACTATTCTCTCTACTTCTATAAGATCAGCATTTTAGCCTTTATATGAATGAGATCATGTAGTGCCTGTCCTTCTAATGTAGTTAATCGATTGTGTCAACTTCAGTAAGAAACACCCAACTAAATTGGATCAGCATAGTCCTGGGCATGACTGAAGGGATTTACTGAAGACAGATTTTGGTACTGAGAGTGGGGTCATGGCAGTGGTGCTACTTGGCCATGTGGTGCAGTAGCCTTTGGAACTGGCTTGTGGGAGGAGATTGGAAAGGTTTGGAGATGCTGGTCGAAGAAGTGACCCTGGAATGCTGTAAACTGAACTTGATAGGAGGTTCTGGTCAGAGCTCAGAAACCAGAATGCTGATAGAAATGCAGCCAGTAAGGACCAGGCTCAGGAGTTTCAGTTAGGAACAAGGACTGCATGGACTGTTGAACTTAAGACCATGTGTGCTATGCTTTGGCAGAAGAGTTGTCTGCATTTTGCTCATGTCTAGAGACATTGGCAGGAGACTGAGATTAAGTATGGCAGACTAATTAATCTGGCAGAAGAAATTTCAAGGCAGTCTAAAGTTGAGGCAGGGCCATAGCTACTGTTGGGGGCTTTTAGCCAGATCTATGTTGAGAATCAAGAGCAAAGAGCCCAACAGAATGATTTAAGTCATTGTGAGCTTTGATAAAGTTGCAGCCTGCAAAGAAGGAGCAGAGAAGAACTTGGTTGCTGAAAAGAACAGGACAATAGAAAAGATGGCCTGAAGGCATCACAAGAACCAGCAGGACTCCAGCCTCTGCAGCCTCAAAATTGCAAAGGTGAAAGACTTTGCTTTGAGAAGAAAGCCATGTTCCAAAATGGCAGCAGCCTAGAGAATTTGTTCTTCCAGACTGGGTTCACAGTACTTAGCAGTCCCGGCACTTGCTCCTACAGCAAAGAGCGAGAAGGAAGCCTGGCTACTGCTCCAGCTGGCAGCAGACTTTGGCATCATCCACATAATGCTGGTTTTGGATGCATGTGGTATGCAAGAGTTGTAGGGTCAGGAAGACTTCCACCCAGATTTCAGAAGACTTAGGAGGCCAGGCAGTGTGCACCTGAGAGGGGCATGTGGAAGTTGTGAGTATGAAGCAAAAGGTGCAGTAGCGACGCCAGGAAGTTGCAGAAGCCAGGAATGTGGGTCATCTGAGGGAAGGTACAAGAAGTGAGCAAAGCCACCCCAAGAGAGAAGCCATGAGAGCCACAACCACCTGCAGTGGGGGCAGAGTCACTCAAGCCTTTTGCAGTTCACATCTTGCCACAGATTGCACCGGATGCTGGACATGGAACTATGGGACTTAACGTGTGCTTTGCTGGAGTTTAGTCTTGTTTGGATCCCATTCCTTTCTAGCCCATTTGTACCTTTTGGAATAGGAATGTTCATCTTGCACCATTGTATGTTGGAAGTGTTTAACTTTGTTTTCATTGGTACAGGGGCTCAGCACTAAGAGTTTGCCTTAAATCTCAGACGAGACTTTGGACTTGAATTTTTCCCTAATGCTGAAGTTTTAGAACTTTGGCAACTCCTAGATATGCACTAAATGCGTTTTGCAAAAAGAGATGCAAAGGAGAATTTTGGGGGCCAGAGGAAGAATGTTATGGCTTATATCTAGATGTCCCCCTAAAGCCCCCTATAGATAGGTGAGGCTTTTCAGAAGTGGCTGGATCTAGAGTGTGATGCTTGGATTAAGGGTGTGTGGTACTAAATTAGTCCACGGATTGGTTTAGCATATTTCTCAGTGTGGCTGAAAGGATTTACTGAAAACAGAATCTTCACCCTGGGTGTGGGTTTTCACCACCCAAAAGGTTTATAGCCTGAATGGGATAAAAGAGAAAGGCAGGCTTGCTGCCGCTGCTTGCTGCCTTCTGCTTGCCACACCATGAACTGTTTCTCCTTTGCAATGCCCCTGTGCATGCCACCCTGCCTTGGAGGCAGCTGACTATGGACTGAAACCTTTACAAACTTTGAGCTGAAATAAATCTCTCTTCCTTTAACTTTAGGCATTGGGTATTTTGTCTCAGCAATGAGAAAAGTAACTAAGATACCTCCTGCACCTGACTTATTTCAGTTAACATTATGTACTGTAGCTCCATCTATTCAGGCAAATGACAGGATTTCCTTCTTTAAAGGTGAACAATATCCATTGCAGATCTCTACCAATTTTCTTTACCCATTCATCCACTGATGTCCAGTTGGGTTGATTCAGTATCTTGACTGCTGTAAATAGTGCAGCAATGTACATGTGACTACAGATGTCTCTTCAACACACTGATTTCATTTCCTTTGGATGTACATCCAGTAGTGGGATTGCTGAATCCTAAGTCTTCTTCTAGCCTTATCTGCCCCAGTTCAGAAAGAGTAGACTTTTCAACACTTAAATAAATCATATAATTCCTCTACATAAAATGCTCCAGTGGTTCTCTATTCAGAATTAAATCCAAAGTTATTATGAATGTCATCATTATGAATGCTGTGAGCCCTACATGGTCTAACCTTTCCCCTCACTAGTCAAACTCTGATTTGCTACCACTTCATGTTCGCCTAGCTTGAAAAGCACAGGGCTCATTGCTACCATAAGGTTCTTACCATTTCCCCTGTTTCAAATGTCCTCCCCCAGGCATCTGCATGGTTGGCTTCTTTATTTCTTACAGGTTTCTTCTCATGTGCCATTGTATCAGTGAGGTCCTCCATCCTCCCTGCTATGCCTGAATGTTTGCTTCCCCCAAGTACACTGGTGGAAGCCTTACCCACTAGTATTATAGTGATAAGAGGCAGGGTCTTCGGAAATAATTAGGATTATGAGGTCATGAGAGTGGAACCCACATGAATGGGGTTAGTGTCCTTATGAGTCCTGGGAGAGCTTGCTTCCCCTGCCACACGAGGTTACAGCAAAAACTGCCACCTGTGACCCTGCCAGAGCTGACCCTCCCCAGACACTGAATCTACTAGCATCTTGAACTTAGACTTCTCAACCTCCAGAACTGTGATTAAATATATACATATATGTCTTGTAAGTGACCCAGTTTATGGTATTTTATTATAGCAGCCCGAGCTAAGGTGCCCACCCTATTACAAACTACTAACTCTCAATTACTACCCTCTTACTTTCCATCCTCTTTAATCCAGTGATTTTCTCCACAGCACTTATCCTTATCTGAGGTAATAGATATCTATTTATAAAACATACAGATGTTATGAAATTAAGATTTCATGGGCATTTTAGATTCATCCAATTATATTTTAAAAGCCTATCGGTTTCAAAATTCTATGTATTGTATAGTCTTGCTCAGCAGTTACATATTAATAGAGCCAAAAGTGGCTAAAATCAAGTGTTGCTTAGAAAGACCCATACTCTATGTTAACATTCAAAAGATTAATGGTGAAAAATAAAGAAAAAAAAAGTTTAATGGTCAGTTTCAGGTGATTTCACATGCTTATATTAAAAATATTAATGCTGTGTATTTTGTGTATTTCTCAAAAGAAATTGCAACATTAGGATGTTAGTTTTGTCTGCATTGTACCATATATAAAATAGAAAACCCTATGACTATGTTTTCTGATTTTTGTTGCAAATGCCAAGTGGGTGTGCAGATAATCTGGTTTTGTGCTGTGTTCCATTTGGCCTGCAATGTTGATTTGCGCTTTCAGCCAGCAAGAAGTGAAACAAAGGCAGCATTAAGGTTCCCTGCTCAGGGTTGGGCAGGGACATCCAAAGGAAGGAAGCTCAAACTCAACCACACATGGTTCTGTCACTGCTGCCTTAAGGTACAACACACAAAGCTTTGCTTGTCATAACTAGTAGGGACTATGACAGGCATCTCAGTTGAAACAAAATATGCACTGCATTTGAGATAAGGAGAAAAATTGTTTTAGTCTTTCTAAAAGTTAGTGTAAGTTTGAAAGCAAACATTTTCAATGTTTAAAAAGGCTCCTGAGTTATGTTGAGCCCTGTGTGCAAAGGCAAGCTGAGGTCTTAAGACAGGCAGTGCACAGACATGCTAAGAGCTTCTACAAGGATGCCTGCAGTTATCTCCACCCTCTAGCCAAAGAGCGACGCAATAGCCAGGCAGCTCGGCTGTTCAGGGCTCTAGAATTTTTGGCTGTTCTAATTTAAAAGTGACTTTGTCCCTTTTGTGGTGCAACTGCAGAAAACATTTTTTAAAAGTAAGTGACCCCCTTATCGACAGACACAGATAATCTCAGTTTTGCCTGCACAATATAAAATATCTAGAAAGCTTTAAAAGCCCATTTATGGACCTTCTTCAAATCAAAACCTTTGGAAGTCAGGACTCAGGTGTTGGCATTTTTAAAATTTTTATTAGTACATGTTTGTGATTACATTCATCGTGGGGAGTTGGTACATGCACATAACACATCTTAATTCTTTTTATCCCCTGTTCTCCTCCCTTCCCCCATATCTTTGTCCTCTTCCCATTTCAAAAGATGTAATTCCCTGTTTCCTATTATATTTTATTTTATTCTTTCATTTATTTATACTTTGGGTTTCTCATATAAAAGAAACACATTTTAGCTTGTGTGTCTGATTTATTTCACTTAGGATTATGGCCTCAAGGCGCCTCCATTTTCCTACAAATGCCTCAAATTTATCCTTCTTTAGGGCAGAGTAATATAATGTTATGATGCAGTGACAAATGCCTTGAGTTCCGCTGGAATGTGCTACACAGATATCAAGGGCAATCATTGTGGAGTGAGGTGACCAATCATTTGATAAAACAAATACAGCTAACTCTCCCAAACTAAACAACCGGCTAATTCCTTACAGTTAGGTGTTTAGAAGGAAAACACAAAGTGACAAGTTGGAGGGGGAAACAGGTGTGTGTGCCCTTTAGCACAGAACAATATGACAAGGCCACTAGAAAAATACACGAATAACATCTATTACTACCTAAAATGCTCTAACCACATCGCTCCTCTGCCGAGAAACCCTCAGTGGAGCCCCAGGCCACTGGGATTCCGCGGAACTCTTCAGTCTAACGTTAAAGGCCCCACCCGCTTTTCCACCTTCCTCCTCCAACCCCGCTTCAATCTGCACCGGCAGTCCGGACTTCTTGCTCTTTCAAGAACCCGAGTCTCCAGAACCGGAGCTATTACCCCAGTGAAAAGGGAGGTAAATTTCATCTCCAGGCGCCGGCAGCGTCCTTTCCCACACCTGTCTGCCCACCTCTCCGCTCACCCCAGCTGCATTTTGTCCGACTCTAGAAGCGGCAGCACCTGGTTTTCATCACCGGCTCTTTCTTTCGCTAGTGGTTGCGGAGCTCAAGTCTGCACCACCCTCCAACGTTTACTCACGTTTCGAACCAAGTCCACAGCGCTGCTGCTGTAAAGCCCTAAGGCAAAAACAGGACGAAGGTATGTCCCCCGGCAGAGCCAGTACACACTCCAACAGGACGAAAGGGAGAACGTGGACCCTCGAGGCTTCGCCTCCCTCCGGCTGTATGAATTGCCCAACCACCGGCTCCTGCGGCGATCTTTCCCGGGCGGTGCGCAGCGCTGGAGAGGGGCGGGCCCGAGCTGGGGGCTGACCCGGGGACAGGCGCGGGGGCGGGCGCTGGGCGGCTGCAGACCAGTCGT
>PVJO010034820.1:0-10553 GCA_004026905.1 Hystrix cristata | reverse complement strand
AGTATACATTTTCAAAGCTAGAGATTGGCATTTGAGAGGTGTAGCTCAGTGATAGAGCATTTGCCTACTGTGTGCTGGGTTCTGTCCCCAGCTTCTCAAAAAACAAAAACCAAAACAAAAGAAAAAGCTAGAGATCTGTGTTTGGTAAGGTGTTTGGTGATCTTCTCCAGTGAGTAGTTGAGACTAGTTTGAATGTGATAGGTCTTCAAAGGCACATGAAAAATGATGGCATGATATATTATTTCACAAGTACATTATGTGTATTTATATATCGTGGAGTTCAAAGCTTGAAAGCTTTAAATCTTATGGAATTATCTTAGCCAGATCTCTTGTTGCAGATAGCAGTGTCCTCAGAGATGGTTGCCTTCACAGTGATCACAGATTATTTCTTAAAAAACAAACTAAACAAAGCATACACAAATTAGTGGTTAAAAATGACTTGGGCAACTCAGAATAGTAGAAAACGAACTTTAAGTTTTTTCTAAGTCCCTGTGGGAAGTTAAATTGTTAAAAACGCAGTGTGGATGAAAAACTTCTAGAACGGAGGCCTCTGTCTCGTGTCTGCCTGCCTTCCATGCTCCTTCCGGCTGCAGGGGAGTCCTGGCCTTCCCAACTCCCTGCACTGACATGGCCGTGTGCAGGTCTTATTCATTGCATGTACTTTAGTTTTTAACCTACCTGACTGTTTTCATTCACTGGAGTGGTAGATCATGCTTTTCTTCTTGAAATATACTTTTATCTTGATTTATCTGAAACCCACTTTTAGGTCCTCCTGTTTCTTTTTGGTTTCTGCCTTGAACTTTTTCCTTTGTCTGCCTTTTTAATCTCCTTTTAAGAGTTCCATCTTTGTTTCTATTTTTTTCTGTATTATTCCCTGACATTTCTCATCATGTCCCATGCTCGAATTGCTACCTGTACATAAATGACAAAATCCATTTTTCACAGAAGTGACAAATGTACATTCTAAAACGAAATCTGTAATCTTCCAAAATGGCTTTTTTTCTCCCTTGCCCTTTTCTAACTATGTGACATCACCTGCTTACTCTCAAAGAAGTTCAAAATGGGAGAGAGCCACTGAAACATCTTGGAAATTCCTCCTAAATACTTCATAAATATGTTTTTTCCTTCCCCTTGCTGCTGTTCTAAACCAGTCTTAGTGCTCCTTGACTAGACTAGAATATTAGTAGGATATTCTCATAAACATGGCATTTTTTTCCACTGCTTTCCCTTCCCATCTCTGATTCACACTCTGGCCTGTGGTCAAGGTTGCTCACATCTTCTCCAGGCAGATGAATCGTTCTTGCTTCTACTGTCTCTGTGTTGCTGTAATATTTTCATATGCACTGCAGTTAGATCACTGACCACATTTACAGTGAACATGTAGTTATGTCTTTTTTGTTCCTAGATTGTTCTAGTTTAATGGTTGGAAACATGTAAGTAGTAAATGTTTTTTGAATGAGTGACTTAACATTTAGCTAAAATATTCATTATTTTCAAACTTACACCTGATAAATTACCTACTTTTTTTAGTGTTCATCTGACAATTCTAAATTAGCTTCCTTACCCACCAATATTTTAGTTTATTTGATTTTTCTGATGATAACTAAAGGCTAAAGGTTATTTAGCCATTTTATGGCTAATGTGTCTGTTTTAGAGAATAGTAAGTAATAAATACTCAAATGTATAGTTTGTCATGTTTTAACTTCTCTAATATTTAAATTTGCTTTTTTGGAGGGGGTGCTGGGGATCGAACTCAGGGCCTTGGTCAGTTTTTGTTTTCTAGTCAGTGTTTTATCTTAAAAAGTAGACAATTCAGAGGAAAAGACATATAAAAAAGATTTTCTGTAATCTCTTGAAAATATTAAGTGAATGATTTAGATAAACATTTCATTAAGCTGATATTTAATAACAGACAAGAATCATTTATCATGAATTTCTAGAGTTGGGAGAAGGTCCCAGAGATTGCAAAAGGCAAATCTTTTAATTTACTGATCTTTCAATAAGTTTAGTCAAATTAAAATATTTAAAATCTATTATTCTAACAAATATCTGTTGAGTTTTTATTATGTACTGCTTGGGGACTAAAGCTGAGAATGAGGCAAATGCTCTGATCGCATGGAACTATGGTTTGGTTTGGGCAAAGACCATAAGAAAATATAAGGTTAAATAAATAGGGTTTAGGTATTAAACAGTGTGTGAGGAACTGCGTTAGACCTTTGTGAGAAAATGGAATTTGAGACTTGACTGGCAAGAGACTACCTCATACCTGTGAAGACAGCTGTCCTTCCATGTGGACAGAAGAGCTAGGACAAAGGCTTTGAGGTGGGAGCAGTCTTGGGTTGTGGTTGCAGCACAGAAAGGAGGAAAGTAATAGAGAACTAGATCGGCGAGGCAGGCAGGGACCCCATCAAAGCAGGCCTTACTTGACGTGGTAGGAAGTGAGGGGTTTGAAACCAGAGGTGATGGTGCCCGTGTGGGAATGCACTGTGGGGCGTTAGGCATGGAGGTGAGAGAGTAGCTCATAGGCTACCGCCGGGGCCAGGAAAGATAGGATGAGAACTTGAATTTGCATTAAGGCTAGATATTGAACCTTGATGTGCAAGTAGTATAAGGCGGGTGGTGAAAGATGAAATTCTTGGAAGTACAAAAATCAAAATAGTTCTGTCACTACAATACTGTAATTTAAGTGGCTGATTTTTCACTGAGCTCAAAAATGCTTCAGAATTTCATTGGTATGTTTATCTTAACTGTTTTTGCAAAATGAAGGTCAAAGGATAAAAACCTTGAGTTTTGTTTTTATTTCATTTTTAGAAAAGAATTAAACCATTAAAATATGCAAATTTTGCAATATTGTGTTATGTATTAGTTTTTAAAATGATGCATGGGAGATTAATCCAGTGTATTTTCCTTCAGATTAATGTTCTTCAATCAAAAAGGAGATCAGAAATCCTAAAATCTGTAAGATATTAATTGAAATCATGTTTTAAATATTTTAATATGAAACTATACATATTTAAGTATTTATAGGAACGTCTACTAAGTATACATTCCAGGCTTCATAATTGCTGTTACTTCCTTTTGATCGTTATTTGTACTTATATCAAAGTAACTTCTTATCATGTCTCCATGTTAGAGTTGTTTTTGTGTATTTTATCTATTAATATATGTACTTTCTAGCTCCTGAAGACAGACTTGGTACTGTTCTGTTCTCATTTTATCCTAACATGATGCTTTATTCTAGATGCCCACTACTGTTAGGTGAATAACTGAAAGTGGCTGTTGTAAAAACTTTTGAGAATATTTCAGAATTTGTTTTGAAATTTATAAAAATATAATACTATTGCATTTAGATTTTGAACTTTCTCTCATTAGTATTTGCTTTTATACATTTTCTGTGCAGTCTCTTTTAAAGTATTTATACTTTCTTCTAGATTTTTTTTTTTTTTTTTTTTGGTGCTGGGGATCAAACTCAGGGCCTTGTACTTGTGAGGCAAATGCTCTAAACAGTGAGCTAAATCCCCAGGCCTCCTCCAGATTTTTTAAATACTGTATTTGAGATCGAGGACCCATGGGAGTAGTAGTATTTGGAGAATTCCCCCTTAAGGTTGAGAATGTTTTAGCCTTTTGGTTTGGTCCCTGGTATATAGTTATGAAACCAGTGGGTGAAATTTCAGGATTGCTGTTATTTTTCCTGAGCCTTTTATCCATAGTGACAATGATATATATTTTTTATTTACCTTGTTTTTGTTTTTGGTTTTTTGGACCTTAAAGCTAAAAGAAAGTGAACAAGAGAGATTTGATGTGGTGTTGCAGTCTTTCTGAAAACCTTCAAAATAATTTCTCTTCTGAATTTATTTGCAGAAGCTATTTTTTCCCCCAAAGGGTGCATTTAAATGGCTTTAGAACCTTATTTTTACCTAACTTTTTCTTAAGTTTTATGTTCATATTTGTGTTGTATACTATCAGAAAAGTACATTGTATTTGCTGTTTTTAAAAAAGATGATATTTATCCCCCACTTGTTTTCCAGATTGATAGTAATGTGTTGACAGTAATATTTGATGATGGCTTTTGTGGCCAGGTAGAACTCTACCATATGAATGTACTAGGGATGGGCATACTTTTTTGGAAATAATGGTAGGTTTTGCAGGCCACATGGTCTCTGTTGCACTCACTGAATTATCCCCTTGTGATGAGAAATCAGACATAGTTAATATGCAATTGAATGGTCATGGCTGTGTTCCAATAAAACTATTTATGGTCACAGAAATTCTAATTTCATACAGTGTTCACATGCCACGAATTTCATGTGTCCTTTTCATTTTCTTTCAATCACTTAAAAATGTGAAAACCATTGTTAACCTCATGGGCCATCCAAAAACATGTGGTAGGACTGAATACACTTTGCTGACCTTGAATATACCATAAATTACATTCATCAATTAATAGATACTTCAGTAACTTTCATGGTTTTGAGATTAAAACTTAGCATTATAGTAATAATTCTGATGAATATTCTGATTATTGTTTTAGGATAGATTTACAGACAAGGGGTTACTTAGAGGGTTTAAATAGTAAATGAGGTTTTTTAAAGTATTGTCAGATTTTAAGGGTCATACCGTATTTCCATTAATAGTGTATATAAATGAATATTTCTCCACATTTTATCAACAATGAGTGTTACAGTTTCTTTCCCCCTCTCCCATCGTCAGATAGAAATTGTGATCTCGTTCAGTTCTGTATTTCATTAATACAAATGAGTTTGAACCCTTTTTTGGTCATTTCTCTACCGTATATATGTCCTTATGTCTCTTACTCTGTTGGACTGTTTATTTTTTTCATATTGATTTGTTTTCTTTTTTTTGGAACTGGGAATCGAATTCAGGGCCTTCCGCTTGCTAGGCCAGCGCTCTACTGCTTGAGCTAAATCCCCAGCCCCTTTTCTTATGGATTTGTAACATTGTCTACATGTTAAGATTTTAACTCTTTATTATCCATTTTTTCCTAATTTATCATTTATGATTTTAATATGCCTATACTGTGTTTTTATATGCAGGCACACTTTACATGTAATGTATTCCTATTGATTCCTCTCCTCATTTTTATTTGTTTTTTTACAATTTAGTGATTTTTAAAAAATTATATTCACAAACCATTAGCAAATTTTCCTTTTGTGGAATTTGTCCTGTCATCTTTGGGTTTTATTTGGTTGTTTTTTCTCTTGCAAACAAAATTTTCTTTGGAGGATTCTTGAGTATTAAGGACCTTCTGACCAATTTTAAATTTCAGAGAATTAAATGCATCATACTAAAAACATGGAAGTCAGATGATTCTTGCAATACTGTACACTTACATAATTCCTTCCCATGTAAAAACTTAACAAAAATAAGGGTGATTTTTCTCTTATGGATAAGTAAAATATAAAAAAAGGGGAAAAGTATTCCTTAAGTGTCATTTTTAGATCTGTGAAATGAATATAAAGAAATCTCCATATTGACAAAGTCTGTTGACTCATTTTATTTTGTTAGTGTGAGAAACAAAGGGAGCATTTTGTTAGTTTAGATTGTGCCTGGTGATCTAGTAGGTTGTAAAGAGTTTATGATTGTTTTATTTTGAGAGCTTTTGTTTCCCCTTTTTATTTTATTTTTTTATATCCTATTTGCTTAAGGTTTGCCAGTGAATTTAAGGAGCAAATAGTTAATAATGTACGTGCAGAGATAATGAAACTTGAAAATTTGATTATTTCAATGACTATATAAATTTTGATGACCTAGATGTTGTCTAAACAATTACAAATTTGAGGCATATTAAAATTTCCAACCACTGGGAAATTTCTTTTAAACAAAATTCTCACTGTATTTGCAAATATTTATGAAATGCTTCTAAGAAAAATGACTCGGTTTAAATAGGTCTGACATTTTGGGCTCTTGTGAAATAATATTTAAGTATTAAATAGGATGAGGACTTTAAAACATTTCCAAGTATTTACCTAGGACTGGATTTTAAAATGGCAATATTCTTTCCCTATTAGATGTTATCCTTTATGTATGCCCATTTGGCCTTCTTTCATCAAGGATATGATCTGTTTAGTGAACTTGGGCCCTACATGAAAGATCTTGGAGCACAGGTAATGTTGAGCCATATTTCTTGATTCTATATTATACATAGATAATTATTTAAAAAAATGTAGCATATTGGGGGATTTGACATTTCATTTACTTCATAAAGAAGTTTGGTGCTGCAGCATATTTACGTATGGGTTAAATGTATAACCAGAAATGAAATTAAAGATAAAAATAACCTTATGTTATAGATTATATATGAGGGTAGTAAAAAGGAGTATGTAAAAATGCAGTGTCTGCTTTCATGGGATACATAGATTTATTTTTTTAATTTCTTACACTTGAATAATTGAGCTACTGCCCCAGTTTCCTTTTCATTTGTGTTATACATGTTATTTTCAAAAAATCATGTTTTATTATTTGAATAATGAAATTTTAGAAGTTTAGGATTATAGACCTCCTAGGAACTTTTTCATTTCACACAGACCACATTTAGGTATCTCTTTTTCGGTGTGTGCGTGTGTGTGTGTGTGTGTGTGTGTGTGTGTGTGTGTGTGTGTTTTAGAATTAAACGTATGCTACAAGAATTTTACATGTATGGAAGTTTCATTTTGCTTAAAGTTTTTTCACATCTGATCAGAAGTATATATTCAATATGTTTGGGAACTTTTTGTCAGGGGGACATGCTGGGGCTTGCACCAAAGACCTTGTGCATGACAAGCAAATACTCTACCGTAATGTTATACCCACAGCCCCTGGGGGATGTTGTTTTTATTCATTGCTGAGCTTTCTTGATTTAATGCTGTGGGTTTTTAGGTGGTTGTCTTTCCCAAGATTGTTCAGTTTGCTTTTGTCATTGTTGTATTGTTTTTTTTTGAGATGGGGTCTTGCTCTGTAGTTCAGGCTGGCCTTGAACCCACTGTTTGGCCCAGACTGGCTTTGAACTTACTGTGACCCTTCTGCCTCCATCTCCCAAGTACTGGGACTATAAGCATGCACCACAACGTCTGGCTAACCTTGTAGCATCTCTGGGTGGGCGTGATGCAGTCAGTTTTCTTTTTGAGGACAGGGGGATTAATGATAACAATTGTAGTTTAGGGAAATGAGAGAAAGGTAAGATTGGAAAGGGAATTAGATTCACTGATGAAAGTGTGTGTGTGGTGTATGTGTGTTGAGATGATGTGGGCTAAGTATGGTGTTCAGGCCATATCCTGTGAAGTATACAGAGCAAATTTTCTGTTTCTGTTGAACTTAATCTATGGAAAAGAACCAACAAATCACCAGACTGTTAATCTCTGTGCTAAATGCTCTGCGTACATCATTTGTGATTGGGTTTGTGTGCAAGAGATAGAAAAATGAGAATACTAGTAGTTCAGAAAGATAGAATTTTATTTCTTGTATGTAAAAGCAAAGGTGTGGTATTGTGGTCACTTGATTCACAGGGACCCAGGCTTATTTTATCTTTTAATTCATTCTGTCTTATGATTCATAATAGCTAATCAAGTTCTAGCCATCTTTCACAAATTTCAGCTAGGAGGAAAGGGAAAGAAAGACAATTTTTATCTCCTTGAGGACATTTCCTGAAAATTTTACATGTCACATCTGTGTACATCCCAGTGGACAGTGCTTCATCATAAGGTCACACTTGCTGTGAGGAAACCTAGGAACAATAGCTTTAATGCCAGAATGTGACCTGTAACATTTGAGAGTTCTATTGTTATAGAAGAAGGAGGAAATGGACATTGCGAACAGCTTCCTTTTGCCACCACATTGAGGGCGGGCAGAATGTTGTAGGAACATATAAACAGGAATCTAACTCAGACTTTGGGGAATGTAAGACCTTCCTAGGTTGTAGGCACTCCTCACATACTATCTAACATTAGATTGCACTCTTGTCTTACATTGAGAATAATTTTGAAAAACAATATGAACTAAAATTGTACTTGACAAGTTGAAATAAAAATTCAATTTTAGGGGTTGGGGATTTAGCTCAGTGGTAGGGCGCTTGCCTAGCAAGTGCAGGACTGTGAGTTCGATCTTCAAATTATTTTTAGATACTTATTAACTTCAGTTTTATATTCGTCAGATGTCACATAAGTTTGCAGGCTCTTGAAAAATACCTAATAAGCCATACTACCTGTAGTGCCTAGTGGATGATAGGGCCTAGTTGGAAGTGGTCACTTGGGATATTCTGTGACTAACTCTAGTAGATAATGGCATCTCAAACTAGGGGATTACTATTCTTTTATTATTATTCTTTCTTTAAGCAATTCATTTGGTCAATTATCTTTTCTACCTTTTAGATTTGCTTATAACATTAAGAAGCCAACTTGCAAACATAAAGCATCGTGGATGATGGGCAATGTCTGTTAGTATGAACTTGTGGGAGTTGGCTGTGCTAGCTCAGCTACACTACATTTTGCTCTCTGGAGGGAAATCACTAGTGTCTCTTCTTCATAATTTTGATTGTAATAACCAGAAGTTGCTGAGTGGGTCACAGGGCAGTTAAGCTAGTCATTTCCTTATTTAAGAACTGAACAAATTACCACTGCAATGCGCAAGATGAGGGCTCCTGTTGTGCACATTTGGCACTAGCACTGTTCTTGGAAATATCTTCCCTAAAGGAGATACAGATTTCTCAAGGAGGATTTAATACCAGAAAAAAAAAAGAAAGTAAACATCTACTTTAAGGGTTAGCCAAAATACCCTTTTAGGTCAACTTAAATTGAGTCACTTATTGCTCTGTTTATCTATGTAATGTATTAGAATATAGTTTGAAAAAACCTTACATTTTTCTTTGATTTTTAAGTCTATAATTTAATCTTTTCCCCCTTTATAGTTGGATCGACTAGTTGTGGATGCAGCAAAGGAGAAAAGAGAGATGGAACAAAAACATTCCACCATTCAACAAAAGGTACATGAAGGCAAAAGTTAATTTCTATTTTCTGCAGTTGTTTGGTTCCTGTTGGTTTAAACAAGGTACTGCTGTGTTGGAACACATCCTTTGAGTTCCTTTAATTGTAACACGGTATAGATAGAGTCCTCCTCTTTTTGTAAAAAATATTTTTCAGATCTTAAGGTATGAATTTTATTATTCTTTCAGATCAAAACATTTTGGAAGCCATGCTCTTGCCAGTTTATAAAAAATCTTAGGGTCTTTTTTTTTTTTTTTTTTTTTTTTTTTTTTTTTTGGTGCTGGGGATCGAACTCTGGCCCTTGTGCTTGCAAGGCAGGCACTTTAACCACTGAGCTAAATCCCCAGCCCAAATCTTAGGGTCTTAACTAAATTAAAGGTGACCCTTAGAATTTAAAACACTATTTACAGTTTTATTTAGGGTACCACCAGCCTCCTTTAAAAATGTGTAAGAATATGTGTGTGTGGGGGGGCAGAGGGAGAATGGAGGGATAGAGGGTGGAAGAGAGAGAGGGAGAAAAAGAGAAAAAATGAATCTCAGTGTCAACGTTTTAGACTTTCCAGTGGCAGTCACCCTAATACAGCACTTTTTCTCTCCTGTGACGCTAAAATTAGCACTACTTGTTAAATTGCCTAAGCAAAGCTAAATTAGGTTTTAAAAATGTTTTAAAAATTGAAAAATATTTCATTTGTTTTTGTTTGCTAGAGTTGAATGTGACATGCCTGAAACTCAACGTAATACTATTTTCTTAGTTGATGTTTTTTTTTTTTTTTTTTTGCAGTAACCTGAAAATAAGAGATAGTTGAAGGTCGAATGCAATAGTACATATGCATCACCAGATGCCTTCTGGTTTACTTTGAATCTGTTCTCTTGGTATTGAGCAGACAGATCCACTTTTGTATTGTTTTATTTAGAATTTAAAATACTCGTAGACTAAATGTGACACAGAAGATGTGTGGGGGGAAAAATAAAATCAGTAATAAAAGTAAGGAAAATTTAATCGATGGATTATTTATACTCAGAGAAATAGTTTTTAAAAAAGGGAAGATTTTTTATCAGACCATCTTTAGTTACTTCCTAGTTATTGTCAGGTGATACTAACTCCATATATTCTTTTGTTTTAAGTGATATAAACTTTTGAGAAACTTACTTTTTTTTTTAAATTGGCAAGTAAAAATTATGTATATTTAGGGTATACAACATGATGTTTTACAGTTTGTTTTAATGACATTATCATGAAAAGATTGTTAAAAACTGGGACCAGTCATTTTTAATTCAAATGACAGATCATGGCATTTATAGAAATTTGTGATATTTGCTTAAATTATTAAATATTATGTATCTTTTAATATCTTTCCCTATTATGTGCATAGTTCGGTATTATATTGAAGGTCCAAAACTGGTGAATTATTAAATCTGGGATTAGCTTACTTGATTTTAAGCCATACACAACTGTTTTCCTTTAAAGAAAATAATACTATTTTTGCTCGTTATGAATACTTACCTTTATTTTTCCTTTAAATGCTGACACAAGGCTGCATTACAGGTAAAAAAAAAAATGCAGAAAAAGGATAAACT
>PVJO010034819.1:0-10549 GCA_004026905.1 Hystrix cristata | reverse complement strand
TCTCACATCTGCCATCTCTGGCGCGTCCCTTACACATTCCCATTTATCCCATACTTGTCTCTTTTCTCAAAGCTGCTGGGCACAGGCGCTAGGGTGGGTTTACAGCACCGACTCCCAGTGGCTGCCCTTTACCACACCGTCTAGTGAACTCTGAGCAAGTCTAATATTGCTCTAATTTGCATCACTTTGCAGCTCAAGATGGACTTGCTTATCCCTGGCACAAGGAAAGAAAGCTCAAGAATGGCTCATGGCCGGCAGACTGCACATATGAAAGACAAGCTGGCGACAGGGAGATGGTCACTCCTGCAGCAGACCCTTCTGTGCTCGGCACCGCAGCCTCCCCCGACCAGGGACCAGCCTGCTGCCCTGGCCTTGAGTCTGCCCATCACCGAGCTCCACTTCAGCTTCCCCCAAACAAAGCTGCTTCGATCTTCGACGCCCTGGCTGGCTCCCACCCTTGAACAGAAGCTCCTCCAAACTGTAGCTATGAGTGGCAGACCACCCAGGGAGGAAAACGCAACCGGAGCAGTAACCCACTGTCTTCAGACCTTGCTCACCTTTGCGTGGTTATCTGCTGCCTCAGGCAGACCTTCTATCATCTCACCACCCTCCCCATTTCACAAATGAGGACCCTGCAGGTCACAGAGAGGAAGGGCAAGACTTAGACCAGACCCCTTTGGCCTGATTCATAATAAAGGCATGACGATCTTCCTTTTTAATACAGTCATCCAATCCTCACTGAATGGGGCACATGAGCATGGTGGGGGAGCCCAGAATCCACACTGAAGGATAGTGGTTGCCAAGTTCATGCCCCACCAGGCCCCAGAAGCCCAATTTTACTGCCATCTTTCTTCAAAGATAGATACCAACACCTCAGAGCTTCAATGTAACCAGAGTTGTTACAAACATTAGATTTAATACAGTGAGTACCTATAAAAAGTAAACAATAGCCACATGCCCAAAACTAAAACTAGATACATGTCTCTTACCATGTACTAAACTAAAATCAAAGGGGGTCAGAGATCTAAACATTAAAACAGAAACACTAAATCTCCTGGAGAATAGAAGAGGAAGAACTCTAGAAGACATAGGGGCAGGCAAAAAATGTATGAACAGAACCCATACTTCATGGGAAACAATACAAAGAATCAGTGCTTGGGACCACATCCTACTAAAAGGCTTTCGCACAGCAAAAGAAATTACTAATAGAGCAGGACAAAAATCCACAGACTGGGAAAAAAATCTTTGCCAGCTGCCCCTCAGACAAGGGTCTAACATCTAGAATATATAACTCAAAAAAAATCAAACCCCCCAAATTTAAAGACCCAATCCAAAAATGGGCATCTGAAATGAATAAACACTTCCCAGATGAAGAAATAAAAATGGCAAATAAATATATGAAAGAGTGTTCAACATCACTGGTCATTCGAGAGATGCAAACAAAAACAATGCTAAGATTCCATCTCACTCCAGAAAGAACAGCTATTACCAAGAAATCAACCAACAACAAATGCTGGCGGGGCTTGGGGCGGGGGGGGAAGGTACCCTCCTCCACTGTTGGTGGGAATGTAGACTGCTCCAACTGATACATGGGAAAAAAATATAACTCCCAACCTGCTAGATGTCAGTTACGCTGAGTTCGTGTTCCCCGAAGTCAAAGAATGAATTCTAAGGAACAAAGGAGGTTAAGAGTAGGATATTTATTGTGAGACAGAGAGAGAGAGAGAGAGAGCTCCTGAGAGACAGGAGGGGACCCGAGTGGGTTGCCAACAAGCTCACTTTTCACGGCAAGTTTTATAGAGCAAAATTGTGAGATGGGTACAATGTGTGTCAAAATGATGATTAACCAATAATATTACAAGTGTAGTCGCTTAGGTAATATTGATCCAATGGGGAAGAAGGTCACATAGCAAATGAACGTGGAAAGAATAAAGACATTCCAGGATGGGGTGACCTGGAGGTCTTGGTTGCCCACCTGGGTGATCCAGACTTTATCAGATCTGATGAGTGTGATCTTCAGTTCATTGTTTATCCCTCAGCCTTATCTTGAGGCCTCACCTTCAATGGATGAGCCTCCAGCCATAGTTGTAGTGTATTCTCCTCTTGTGTATTGACTCCATTGAGGGCCCAGCCCTGTATGACTGCCTATAATATTTCTACCTTACTTAGCTGTCTACAATACAATCACTGTGGAAATCAGTCTGGAAACTCCTCAAAAAAACTACAACTAGAGGTTCCATTTGACCCAGCTATTCCCCGGCTTGGTATCTTCCCAGAAGAATTGAAAGCCTCGTACCACAGCAATACATGCACAACCATGTTTATAGCAACACAATTTGTAATATCTAAGTCTTGGAAACAACCCAAATGTCCAACAACTAAGGAATAGCTAAAGAAGATGTGGTTTTTCCACACGATGGAGTACTACTCTGCCATAAAGAGGATAAACGAGAGACACTTGTAGGTAAATGGATGTCCCTTGAGAACATACTCTTAAGTGAAATAAACCAAACACTTGTGAGTACACATGGAATTATTTCTCTAATATGAGAAACCATAAGTGTAAATAAGGACAAAGAGGTATAATAGGTATTAGGTAAAAGAAAGATGATATTCAAAAGAGGAGAACTAGAAAGGGAGAAGGGGGAAAAGAAGGAAGGGGAAAAGGAAAGAAAGGGGAAAGGGGGAAAATGGAAAAATGGAAATAAACCTACTGTAAATAGGGAAGGGTAGGGAAACGGAAGGGAGGGGAGGGGAAGGGGGGAACCAAGATACATCACGTACAGGTACAAAATAGCCATGATAAATGTGATCATTATGTATACATTGTACCAATACATGCTCTTGGTAAAAATCAATAAATAAATATATATATGTGTGTGTGTGTGCTGCTGAAGCAAGCACAATAAATTAACAACAAAATGTAACTTACAAATTTGTCTTCAAATTCAGTAAGATCTGCACTTTTCACAGTAAAACTATACAAGTAGTTTAAATACCTGCATTCCCAACATTTTACTCTATGAATTTATTTTTTCTAAGACTTAGAAAAAGCTCCAAGTACAATTATCTCTTCCCATTATTATTCCCAATCATGAATACAAACCAAACACAAATTATTCACCATTACCCCATTATAAAGGCACCTAACTGACATCTGACAGACAAGGAAATCAGAGAAATGAGTAAATTTTAGGCTTGCACTTCTTTTGTACTTCATTGTAAGTACCTGGATGTGTGTGGAGAGGAACTTCCACCATGCATAGCAAACGCAGAAACAATGAGACAGCAGGTCTGTGCGGCTGAAATAGTTTAATTATGAGCTGGTTTGGGAATGAGTCGGCAGCCTAAGGCTGCCATCTTGGGCAAGTGATAAGAACATCCCAGACACAGAGCCAACAAAGGATGTTAACGAAGTGAAATTAGACATTTAATTTGAGGCTGCTATTTATGAGGAGCCTGAGGCAAGTTTCGTGAGTGTTAGTACAGGGAAGGGCTACAAGGAGTCCATTGTTCTCCGAATACAGTGAAATATCCCTGCGAAGTTCTGGGCTACACCCTTAGCCTGCGATGCCAGCAGCCACAAAGGGAAATGAAGGAAGCCCGATGCTCGCCCCAAAGGCCAGGGCAAGTTGATCCCCATGTTTTTTGGTTCTGGAGAGACTCTAACTGTGGCCAAATTTCAGTGCATTTACTTATCCAAAAAAAGTCTTGTTTTTGAAGCAGATGCCAAGGAAGAAGCATATGGAATGGGTGGGGGGGAGGACCATACAGGCCTGAGGATAAATAGTTATCTTTGACATTAATCACTGACTTGATATACTTTGCAATTAAAATTTATAGTGAACTTAAACCCAAAGCAGAGAATCTGGATGCACCAAAAGGAATGTCAGGGTGTGAGCTGACATTTATCTGTGAATTTTCTAAAAAGGCTTTTAAAATAAGCTTTTCCAACAGGATGCTATTTGCAAACACGCAGCTTACATGCACTTATTTCAAGAACTCACATATAATGTATGATTCAGCTGTAATCTGTAGAGGACAAATATTTTTGCAGCAAATAAAGAGCACTCTCACACCCTACAGACAGACCTTTCTGAGGAGAATACTAAAGAGAAACTGAAGGGTCCAATAGACGCGTGTTGAACAGAACCCCTCCCGCACACTAAGCTGCTGCCACTTGGAGCGTGCTGTGCATCAGTCACTTTGCAAGGGACACAGACTCACAGCTGGAAGGGGTCTTAGGGACTCCCAATTCTCAGCCTGAACTACCAGGGCCCCACTCAGTATCCTCCCTAAATCAGTGATGCAAAATCTATTTTGATAGAGGAGACTGCAGATATTAAGAATGATCCGTGCAAGGGGGAAAACAACTAGGGAGCAATGAATTCCTTCTTCCCGTTTCCTCAGATTTTGTCCATCCAGCAGTGGCAAGCAAATATGCCCATTTCTCAGCTTGAGTCTCTGGTTTCTTCCTCGTTCAGGTGCCAGGTAATCTGTTGGGTCCGCCACCTCCTGGAAGAAGCATGTACTGCAGGCTACACACTGGCTATTTATTATAAACCATTATCTATTTGAAATGCTCTTCTTCCTAGGAATCTGTGCCATGAAAGGCAGAAGTTGCTTAAGTTGTTTCTGTCAAATCTGGGAAATCAAACTTAGCCACTTTTAACTACTTTATAAGAACACGATGTATGTGGCTATTTATCCCAAGCAGAAATTAACTTTATTACCTACAGACCATCTCCCCTCCTGATTCCTTAGATAGCAAGTTCATCTGGTGAAAGTCTCAGTAATTTTGTTTGTTTGTTTGAGACAGGGTCTTGCTACCCAGTTCAGATTGGCCTTGAACTCACTATGTAGCCCAGGCTGGCCTTGAACTCAACCCTCCTGCTTCAGCCTCCCAAGTGCTGGCATTACAGGCGTGTGCCACCATGCCTGGGTAAGAATCGGTAATTTTAACTGAATGGTTATGCTGATGGAAACTATAAAATAGCAAATTTTATAATAAAATCCACCGCGCATTCTCCAAGAACCTGCTTTGGGGAACTGTAGTGCTTCTTATCATTTGCTTATATACTTTAAATAGTTCTCCTCCAACCTCTTAATTCATATTATCTTTGAACATAGCAACGTAAAACAAAGATAAGCTTCAGTCTAGACAACCCTCCCAGCTAATCCCAAATCCAGAATTAGTGGAATTCCAATGAAGTGCTTACAATTCTTGCCTGCTATATGTTGATGAGGTGTCCCTGCCGTCCACTACAATGCCTTCAAGAATACCAGGCGTATAGTCAATTTTGGCCGTCTCCTCTCCCCTCCGAGGGGTATGTTTAAGGGTAGCAGGAGAGATGAGGAGTGCGGGTGGGGAAGTGGGCAATCAAATCACCAAAATCATAGATTCATCTTCCAGTTTGATCTTCTTTCCAAATACGACCACAAAAGGCACAGAACCTTAAAGCATTTCCAACAACCTCTACTCACAAGGAATGTGAATTTCACATGAACAAAAACCTTGTTTTACTCACTCTTCCAATCAGATACCTAGATCGTGTTTCTTAGCGTATAGCAGGCATTCAATAAACATTTCTGAATAAATGAAAGAAGGAAAATGAACAGCCAGAAATAAATGATTTCATGAGAACGTGCTGTCAATGCCTTTTATGCTGGCCTTGAGATACAGAATGTTTTGCTTTGTTTTTCAGAGTTAACTGGATCAGAAGAAGAAAGAACCAGCGTATCCTCTGGAACTCGAAGATGAAGACAGAACATGGTATAATGTGCTGCTTTTCTTCAGTCTTAAGCACAGAATGATTTTGTATTTGATTACCAAATGTCTGCTGTCTGGGCATCTGCCAGCAGCACTGAACGAATGGCAAAGCTCCCCGGGGCTGACTGCTCCCGCTCAGTGAGCAACCTGGAATGGGATCAGGGCTGCGAGCTGGGCGCTCCCTCAACGGCTGACTGTGAAATACCTCCTGCGAGTTTTCCAGCAGACACATAAGAAACAAGGAGAAACAACTCCAAAGACCACCGGAAATAATGCTGGCATTTGGAGGTCAGAGCATCTGGCTAAATCACCTCAAGATCTGCAAGACGGACATTGTGCCATTCGAAAGTCTAGACAGATCTTCGAACTTGAAGGACTGTTTTTCAATATATACAGAGTAAGAACCTTTTTCTTACTCTGGAAAGAAAATGAACACGCCAGCCATTGCCGGCTGTGAAACAGGCTCCATACGCAAAACTTGGACAATTTCTCGAGCTTTTTCTCTACTGCCTAAAATAAAGACATTCCCTTAGAACTGGGGAGAAGGGGCTCTGGGATCAGTTAATTTTTAACCTAAAGTACATCCCAACTATTCACACAGTTCAGATATCTGGAGCAACTGAAAATCTCCCCCACCACCAACGAAGGGCAAGGTCCAAATTTCCTATTGGAGGAAACGTCAAGAGTGCCCCTTTCTCATCAAAGCCAGGTCCATGGCAGAAAAGCCTTCACAAAAATCAACAATTTTGTTTTGACATAGACCAAATGATCAAAATCAGGTCTACATCATCATTTAATTATTTTCAAAAAGTAAAAAAATGTAACGGTCCAATGGGCAACATAAAATATGCTCCACGTATTCTTCCAGAAGACCCCGGCACAGCTGGAGCTTCTGGCCTTCTTCACTGTCCCTGTCCGCTCATACAACCCGCAGTCCCCAAGTGAGGATTCTCCCCCACGGAAGGAGATCGCGTATGGACAGACTTCATGCAGAGGTCCAAAGTTTCAAACTTCTCCCCTTTGTGATTCAGGCCATTTTTAATGGGTTATAACCCCTCTGACATCATAATACTAATATCTAATATTAATACTATTCTGCTATAAGGAAGGATAAACTCAAGCCATTTGTAGGAAAATGAATGCACCTCGAGACCACGATGTTAAGCAAAATGAATCAGACACAAGTTTAAATATTACATGGTTTCTCTTATTTGAGAAACCCAAAGTAGAAATAAAATTAAAGAGCACAATAGTAAAAGATAGATCATAGATAACTCTTTTGCGAATGGGAAGGGGACCAAGAGCTGGAGGGAGGGGAAGTAAAAGGAATGAAGATGTGTTGTGTATATGTACCAACTGCCCACAATAAATGTGATCACTATGTACTGCAAACATGTACTAATAAAAATAATTCTTTTAAAAGAATTAAGCACCATTATAGGGCAGATACAGCTTCTGAAGTGCTTTATACGCATTATTCCATTTAACCCTCATGACAAGGTCTGTTGCGTCAACAAGTCGTTTTACCCATAAAGAAACTAAAGGTCAGAGAGGGTGGTACTCTGGAGACGGCCCCATTAGTAAGCGCGGGGTCTGGGTTTCAACTTTGAGGTCTCCAACTTCTGGAGCCAGGCTTCTGGCTCTCCATACACTAAGGCTAATATATGCTTTTCTTTTCTTTCATGAAGGATTTATTTTCTGCATTTCATCAGATGTGAAATATACCAACTCAACTGATGTCTAAATGCAAACAACACATTCTCCATTTTGATTGAGGGAAAGACTAAAAGGATATTTTTTTCTTTAAGACTGAGGATCGTATCATATCCACTGATAATCTGGATATTTAAAATCTATTTTTCTTTTTCATTTCTCAACTTAATACAGTTCACTATGCCCCGTAAGTAAGGTGCTCTGCTGCTATTGGGAAACCAATTTTTTCTTAAGACATTATTGCAATATTATCAGGAAACCAGCTACTTAAACAGCAGGTAATCTTTTATTTCGTGCATAATTACCATGCACTATATTTTGATTTGATCCTAATGGCCCTAAGTACATTTTAAACCAACCCTCAACCTGCCCAGATGAAAAACATTTTGCCTCCTCTGTTGTACTTGTGTGGCGATGATAATTAACACATCTCAGGAAATTCGAGCTACACCTGATTAAATCATAACACACCATAAAGGTCTCTACAAATAATCCTTTGAAGAACCCAGCTGAGAAAATCATGAAAAGAAGAATTAAGGGAAGATCATTATGTTTTTGTGCCTGGCACTTAAAGGTGACCCTACCAAGGTGAGTGTTTGAGTTCAGTTGACTTTCCCAGAATGCACCTGAGTGCCTGGGGAGGGCGCCCTGTCCACAGGACCAAATTTTCACTTACAAACACCATATTTATGTTCAGCCCCAGATCCTGGATTATGTTTTTGTTTTGGCCAATAGTCAAGGAAACACTACCCTCAGACAAAAAGCTTCAGAGCCACTTACTGAATTCAAAAGCGAAAAATTCAGGAGACCAAGTGATAGAGGGAGAGCAGAGGGTGGAGAGGGAAAGGGGACATTAAAAAGAATCAAGGTGTGCTAGGTGCATGCACCAACTCCCCATGATAAAGAATGACGTAATCATTATGTGCTGCAAACAGGTACCAATAAGGATAAAAATATTTTTTAAAAATTAAAGAGTGAAAAGTTCTTTGGAAGAAAAACATCTTTGGACTTCCATCCTTAAAATTTCAGCTTGGTCAACTTAAGAAAATGTAATTAACATGAAAGTTTTGTAAGATATGGAAATGAATGGAACAAATTAGATTCTGAAAAGACATCAAAATTCAGCCTGGTTTCCTGCTCCCAAAGGCCAAAGTCAAGTAAGATGAGCTCGCGTGTAACCAGCAGAGCCATCTTCTCCCAAAATGGAACTACCACCATGCTTACTGTTGTTGCTCGTAACAATAATAATAAACATTGTACTTTATCATTACTGAGTGCTTACTGGTGAATTCTCCTAGTTAATCTTTACGACAGAGGTCAGACTTTCGATCAATTTGTAGAAGACAAATTAAAGTGAAATAAGTATTGGGTCATTTGCTTACCATCACACAGAGGCAGTAAGAACAAAGTGCAGATGTGTAGGATGAAAGAATTGAGAAATCTCATGTAACAGGAAGACTAGAAGTGACGTTATGGTACTGCACTCTGGGTTTTGCTAAATGAGTAGATTTTAGTTGCTCCCATGTGACACGATGGTTATGATAACTTGCTTCTCTATAGTAATCATTTTACTATCTATAATGACACACCTTATGCCTTAAATATATGCAATAAAACTTATGTTTTTAAAGGAGGCAAACAGAACCAGAGCTAGGGTTCAAACCCAGGCCTACCTCACCCCAAACCTCACATTCTGATTAAACTCTGCCTTCTTTAAAGCAGTAAATATTTAACTATAAACTGTACATTGTACACAGCTCAGGTCATTAACCTGAAGACAGATACTGATATGGAATAATGAGCATAGAAGTCACTCAGCAATATTGTGTTGCGAGAAAGAACAAATAAGTATCTGTTCCTGGTGTTCAAAGCCATTTATTAAGCAAAACTAAGTTCCATACCATGACGGTAAACAAAAGAAGGAAAAACAAAAGGCAGATCTGGTCCAAAGGAATCTGGCATCTGTATCGAGAAGACCAGGCTTTTACGGAACTACACATTCGGGAACAAAACAAAGCAGCCCCATTTATTACCAAGGGCCTGCGGCAGGCTCTAATGCTTCTCTGAGAAGCCCCATTATTTGGAACCCAAACAAAGTGAAAACGTGAACGAGCAGGATTTGGTCCTGTCCCCATTGCCGCCCCACACACACTCCCACCCAAGAAGATCTTTCACATTAATTTAAGAGAAAGCAGACATAATCAACAAGCAAACTGTTCTCGGGAACTTAGTGTTTCTTAGCTGAACTGCACAGAGTTTTCCAGAACAATCTCCTCCATCTTTTGTCTCTACTATAGCATGTAGTGATGAGTTACTCAGCCCTACAAACTAAAAATGTCAACCGTGGTGTGGACCCTCTGTATTACATAAAGTGAAATGTCTCACTTTAAAATATGCACACCAGTGCCAGAGACCCAAATTCTCTTACTTTGGGGAAACTTTAATCTTTATGGAGCTATTTCAACCCACAGTTTAAGAAATTGCTTCCAAATACTCAGAACTCTATGGAAATGCTGCATAATTCATGCCTGTTTGCCAGTCCCCTCCCTCGTGTTGTGGCAGATCTGGGCTGGACGGTTCTGTGTGTGTGTGTGTGTGTGTGTGTGCGCGCGCGCGCGCGAGCGTGTGCATGTGTGCCTGAGATGGAAACCTTTTTAGTGAGCTTATTGAATCTTTCCACCTCCTACAGAGAACTCTGAAGAAATGCGCTGTTTTTTCCAACATTCAAATGAGTGTGAACCAGAATGGTGGTTCTCACAGGACTCATCTTTTATGTGGAGAGCAGGGTCACTGACAGAATTGAAATGGATCCAAGTCGCCTTGATTAGCTGATTTTCAAAAGGCTGGAGGCAAGGAGCGATGGTGTGGATGAAGAACCGACTCCAGTCTCATTCTACCCCAAATAAGCTGGGAGAATTTTAACAAGTTACTAAAATTCTCTAAACCACAGTTTCCTTTTGTGTAAAACGAGGGGAAACCAGAAGCTCTTTAGGCAGAATTCACACACTAGCAGCCTGCAGAGAGATCTGTTTAGCCCTCCCTACCTCAAGGCCCTTCTTACACTGT
>PVJO010034818.1:0-10546 GCA_004026905.1 Hystrix cristata | reverse complement strand
TAACATCTAGACACTCAAACACTGATACATAAGCATATATATATTTTATTATTCTGTCACCGAGTCAATACACCAAAATGCACATATACCCTTTTTTAAAATTCAGACTTGAATGTGACGTTCTGCTGTGAATCTCAGAAGGTAAGTCCCTGGACAGGACAAAGAGATCACATAAGTGCTTATCCAAAAATGTACACATAAAAAAAAAAAATGTACCCATAGGCTATGGAAGGGGCAGTGGCCAAATCAGGGCCTCAGAGCCCAGGAGAGCCACAGAAGTTATACCAGCTCTTAAGGCGGGGAATCCCTTTCTTGGCATATAGTTAAACAGGCTGAGAGCGAAGACCCCCCCCAAGAACAGCTGGGTTCTCTACTTTACTCTGACAAGGTAGCTATCTATTGTGACGTCCGGAGGAGGACTGTGACTGTGAGCTGCTGTCCTGCCACAAAATATATTTCCCGGCGATCGTAAACCCAACTACAGTAAAGAATGAAAGAAATCGAGTTTCAATTAAGAGAAGACAATGTATTTATAGAACAATTTATTTAAAAGTGTTGAAAAAGGGGGGAAAAGGAGATGATAGATAGCTACTTGAGGAGTAGGGAGCATTCGAAAGCGCAATACTCGTGGGCCCTTCGTCGTAGCCCCTTTTTATTGAGGTTTTTTTCCCCTTGGGTCAGCCCTGGGAATCTGATTGGCTCTTGGGCTTGTCTGTCACCTCTGCCTTGATTTCCTTCAGCACTGTGATCTTTGTCTTTTGGCAGAGGGCAAACCCATGGGCGGGCGCCTTAGGGCTAATTAAAGAGTCAAAAGGGAGAGTTTGCTTTCTGTATGTTAATCAGATTACCTGGGGCCTTCCGGAATTCGGAATTCATCTCTTTGTCTTTATTTCCTTAACTGTTTCAATGTAGCTGCCTCCATGTTTAAAGTCTGAGGAGGCCTTTACCCTATCTTTTCCCTACCTAAGGGAACCCCTGTCCCTACAAAAATAAACTTGTCCTCTTTTAAGTTTAGGTGTCAGATATGTCATCTCAGCAATGGGAAAATATAACTAAGACAATACATAAAAATAAATTTCAGGGAAATAAACTTCATGTGATGATATCACACAAACTGCCCCCAAGATAGAAATCTCTAGGTTAATTATTACCATTGTACTGAAGAAAAAGTAACCTGAAAATTAAAGCACAAAAAAATTATTAAAGCACAGAAAATACTGTTAGCAGCTGTCTTTAGTTTTTGAGCCTCTCCTAGTGATTTTGACACAAAGAAAACAGCAGGCACAGGAACAGCATCCCCCGCTGGGCATTTGTCCCACAGAGGTGGCTTTGAGGAAATAAAACAGAAAGTTCCGTGCCCAAAAATTGACACTCACTTCCCAGATACGATGAGTGCAGGATGCAGGTCTTACCTGTTCTTTGGAGTCCAGCATGTTCTGCAGGAAGTACCCTAGGAGAAGGGGCTAGAATTCCCCCTATCCGTGCCCAGAGTCCTCAGTTTCCTGTGGGAGGTCAGTCCTCAAATGCCACATCCAGCAGCTAACCCTCTGGTGTCGGGAGCTTCCGGACTCACAGCCGTGCGGCACATAAAGTAACAGACCAGTCAGTAGATAGGGCAGAATGCCATGCTATGGCCCTATGAAAGGACCTGTGTGGCTGCTCTCTGCAGACATGAGTGAAGCAGCAAGTAATGAATGTCAAGCACCAAGCGTCTTTCTGTCCCTTGTGCCCTATCCAGGCTTCCCACCCACAGCGCTCACACCCGGAGTGGGGCAGCCTTAATCCTAACGCCTCACCATGAATCAATCCGGGCATCGCATCCCGGATCCCAGTGTCACACAGGTACAGCGGGGCTTGGACCCAGCCATTCTGGATGGACATGAGCTGTGCTGAGCATGCAACAAGGTTGGCAAGAGAAGGACATGCTGAGGTGTTAGGAATCCACGGATGGGTGTGCATGACAGCCCCAGTGGGTAGGGCCATCCGGGGTTCTGAGTTCATCCTAGAGGATCCCTCCAGTTCTAGAAGCAGAGCCTGTACCTGAAGCTCTAGGGCGCCTCCACACAGTGAGCTGGAAAGTGTGGAGAGAGCAAACATCTCTGAAGATCTGTCCTGGCATATCGTCCCGAGCAAATGGAGTCCCTAAAGTTACAAACCAGGCGGGCCAGAGGCCTTCCACCATGGCTTCATTTACTACCCACTCTGGCTCCCTTAGGCTCTCTACCTCCCTGAGTAAGTGGAACAGTATTACCATGAGTTGTGTGAGTGCAAACAGGAGATACCAGTCATGGGAACGAGGAGACTCCAACACCCACAGGCAGCAGGGCAGCACCTCCTGCTTGGGATTCTGATGGGGAGGCCAGACTGGGTCCTCCCAGGAACTGACCTCAACAGGTCTCACACTTTCCTGCTGGATGTGTCCTCACCTTGCAGTGCCAGCCACCAGCTCCTGACACAGACCTTTCTTGTGGCCCTGTGGTGGGAACCCCTGGCCTGGGATTTGTGGACCCTGCTCTTGATTTTGGGACCTGGTAAGCTCCTGCTTGCAAACCTGCTTCTTCCAGGACAGTGGTTCTCAGGCTGCGTTGGAAACTTAGGTTGCTGAGTTACTTCTGTGCCATAAGAAGTCATCTGATAAATGCAGTGGTGTGGCCCAGCTTCTGGGGGACAGTCCCTTGCATTCCTCACATCATGTCAAGAGGCTACACTGTTCTTTCCTTTTAGTTTTTTGGGAACACACACTTGTCTCCACTGGAACAGTGTCTGCTCTCCTCCACCTGAGGAATCCTTATGCAAACCACAGGATTCAGGTCAGCAGCTAGTGCTCAGTGAATTAATCCTGACCTCTCACCCACCTAGAACACCTCTCTGAGCCCCACCGGTTTGGATCCCGGTATCCCTGGTACAGGCTGTGTGTGATGGGTCCTCCCCACGCCTGCCGTGTCCTCCTGTGCCCTGCGAAACTTCTAGAACCCTTATAGAGTCACGGTCACCTTTATGACCCTGACTCATCATATCCCAACTAGCCAGTGCCCAGACCCATCCTTCGCAGCGGCTAGAGCGGGCAGCAGAAGGGTGAACAGGCGCATCGGCACTGGAAGGGTGCGGGGTTTGCCCTGCCCAGGAGTATGGACAGCGCTGATTCAGGCCGCCAGGGGTTAGAGCTCACCATATAGATGTATATGGGGTAGAGGTCGGAGTGTCCCCGTTACACTTTATCTTACTGTCCCCTGGGCCTTCAATTTCCTTGTGAAGTAATTTTTAAGAAAAACAATTGAGAATATTTCATTTGTTGAATTCATTAGAAAGTAATACACTTTTAATCTTATATTTAAAGGTGAATATATTTGAATTGGTAGAAGCAGAAATCTGACGTATTAAGATTGTGAGCTGAAAAAAGTGTAGACTCAGTTAAATCATTTTAAGGAGGTTGACGTGATGGCTTTTTTTCTTTTCTACACTTGCCATAGTTGTCTATTATTGTATGTCTGGCCTTTACGTAAGTATCATATGTTTCCAATATATTAATAAACTAATCTAGATTGTATTTATATTTGAACAATTAATAAACTCTTCACGTTATGACAGTATATCTAATGTGAGCACACTGTTTTTTTTTGGTGCCGGGGATGGACTCAGGGCCCTGCACTTGCTGAGCTAACGTGAGCATACTTTCTGATTGGACTCATCTGTTCACACCAGGCTACTTCTGTTGTGCGATCCAGTGTGAATAAGTGTATTTTGATTCTGATAGGCTGAACTGTATTTCAAGTCTACCAAATTTTCCTGGGAGCAGTAGTGATGTATTTTTTTTATTTCACTATACAAATAAGGCGCAGATCATTTGCAATCATCAGCTTCATGACTGGCTCTGTGATAATAAAATTGCTTGTAAGTTCAACTTACCTTAGAAACGTTTGAGATTTTGGGCTTCCAATAATCTTTTATGATGTTTAGGCAATAATATATTTCTCCAAACAAAACATAGAACATTTAAATCACGTATAGAATGTGCTGTCATTTTTGTTTCTCTTATTTGCTGCTTTCAACAGAGCATCACCAAGGAAATTGTCTCTACGATATCTTGCAAATTCTTTTGTGTTCACGAGCATTTCGGTGAGACATTGAATAACTGTGATCACAAGTTCTATGCATGTTTTTCACTTCTTTACATATTCCCCAGCCCCAGGGCGCAGGGCTGTGGATTCTGGCAGAGAGTCATAAAATTCTTTCCCAGCTCTGTGGAAATGGTTAATGGCTGGCCTAATCACAGGCCGTGTAATCCACCCCCTCTCCCCTCATATCCTGTACCCGCTGCCTCTGTGCCTCTCACCGATACTGTGGAAGTGCGCCTGTACATGTCTAGGGACCATCCATATAGAGGCTTTTAAATCCTTTCCTTATAGGAGGAATGAGGGAACTAGCAAAATGGGATGTTATAATATCTACAAAAACCCTGAAATCACTTTGTTTGGTGCGCAGGGTTTTGGAGCGTGAACTCTCTTGGGTCTCTCAATGAAAATAAACCTGTGTTCTCCAACTCTGTGAGTGCCACTTGGCTTCTCTGCAGTCTGGCTGCTGTAACATGAGCTGTGACGTTTTTGCTGTAACGCCAGAGGGAAATGTTTGATTCTATGGTTGGTAAAGCATATACATAAGAACAAAATAAAGACAGGGATTCTTTAGAAGCATGATTCATTCTCGATAAGTCAATTTCCTACTATAATACATTTTTTATAAATTCACTCTTCAGAAAATGTTCAGCTGTGAATGGAAAGAGAATCTCTGAAATGTAAATTTTTTGTATTTTTAGACTGGACATCCAGGGCACAACTCATGCATAAGAAATGAATGATAAAAATTTTACACATATGTGTTATTACATGTTTTGCAAAGAGCAGTAGTTTTTTTTTTTTGAGTACACAAAATGAATGCAAAAAAGCACTAACGTTGATTATATATTAGTTTTCATTATTTATGTTTTCTGTCATATATACAATTATTAAAAACAGGACATTGGGGCTGAGGATTTAGCTCAGTGCTTAGAGTACTTCCTTGCAAGCCCAAGGCCCCTCGTTTAATCCCCAGCACCAAACAAAACAAAACACACAAAAAACACACACCAAAACACACACACACAAAAGGACATTTAACATCTTCATTACTAAATATGAATAGTGGGAATAATTAAAGAAGGTGTTTTAAAATTTTAACGTTGTGTTAAAATGCTATTTTAGGGGTTAGGGATTTAGCTTAAATGGTAGAGTACTTGCCTGGCAAGTGCAAGGCCCTGAGTTTGATCCCCAACACCAAAAAAACAAAACAAAACAGAAACAATGCTATTTTAAAGCAGTGTACAGTATATTGAAACAAAAGTTGCAAAGAAATTGCAAGGAGTTCACATTTAGGCTCAAACTAGTTTCTTATTAACATCTTACATGACCTATATGGGATATGTTATTCTCACATTGTGTCATTTATCATAAGGAGCAAACACTGATATGTTTTTCTTAAATGGAGTTTGTGGGGGCATTGACCAGAGGTATGTATGAGATGGACATGCAGAGTTAAGAGCCACAAGCCTAAAACCTCCTGGAGTGCACGGTGAGAGATTAAAAGGCAGCCTGCAGGACCGCAAGTCACAGGAGAATCAAAATGAACTCCCTTGAGGAGTGAGTGCTCTGCCCTTTGTCCTCTCCATACTCATTTAGTGTTTCAATTAAGGCCAGATTCAGTCAGGTAACAGACCATCCTCACCTTTCTCTGTTCCGCCCCTATCACCTATATGAGTCCCTGCCCAGGCACCTTCTTTTTCTTTGATCTTTGCTATGGTCGAGAACTGTGATGGAGTTAATATTTTCATTGGATACACTTTATTCTCCATTTTCCAGCTCCAGAACCTCATCCAGCATCCCACACATTTAGTCATCTTTGCTGTGTCATGTAAAAATCCATCCTGTTCCCTCCCCATGCCTTGGCCAGAACTCCTGCAGAAATGTTTTTTACTTACTTGCTGTCGTGTCCTTGAGGTATACTGTTGTGGGAAAGATCTCCAAGAGACCACTGAGAAAACCACCACTCAGGGAGTTGGAAAACTCAGGTTTATTATGCCAGTGGGCCCAGAAGAGTTTGTGCTGTAAAGCCTGAGCCCTGAGCACAGGGAGAACAGGGCTTTTATTGGACTTTAGCTCCCAAAACAGTGAGTTAGGTTTTGGTTTATTCTCTAAGCCTTTTGTTCCTGGAAATTAGTAGATTGTCATTTTTCAAGCAGAATCATAGAAACAGAACTAGCAGTTGAGGGTTAGGGTCAGGTCATCAGCAAGCATATTTACAGAAGCAGAAGGCAAGTGGCAGGCAGGGGTGAGTCACAGCTATGGCTGGCTGAACCTGGATGGCATCGTCCAGAAGGGTGGGCTAGCGTTTGGCTCCAATTAGGTTTGGCTCTGGATTTCCCATATTGATACACAAAGAACAGAGGCTGTGGCTGTTTCCCTGAGACTCCCTTCAGAGCACAAGCAGCCACGCTGGGCTTCTCGGTGACTGAGCTGTCTCATCCCTGAGTGATGCTTCATCCCCTGCACCTCCGTGCTCACACGCTGAGACAGTTCTAAAAAATAAGGCTGCAAAAGCATATCAGAGTCTGTGGGACCAAATAAAAGCAGTTCTAAGAGGAATGTTCCATCCTTCAGTACCTCCACTAGAAAAACAGATGAATCCCAAATCAATGATGCATGTCACAGTCCTAGAAAAAAAAAAAAATCCAAACTCGAGACCAGTTGGAAGAAAGGCAACAGGCAAAGACTTTCTAAGTACCACAGGAAATTAGAGTAAGAATTAAAAATGAAGTTTTTCAGATTGAAGATCTTCTGCTCAAAAAGGAAACAACCAAAAGAGTGAAAAAGGCAATGAGACAAAAATTTTGCTAGCTAGTCTTGTGACTTAGAAATAATACCCAGGATGTTAAAAAAAAAAAACCTCAAAAAATTATCCATTCAAAATTGCACAAATGAACTGAATCACCACTTCTCAAAAGGAGGACAAATGGCCAATAAATACATTTAAAAAGGATAGATGTGCAGTATCTTTAGCGATTAGGGAAATGCAATTTTAAACAACTTTGAGATTCCACTTTACTGCAGTCTAAATGGCACTCATCAATAATACAAAAACAGTGGAGGCTGGCAAGGATGCAGTGGAGAAGGAAATGGAATTATCTTGCCTTGTCAGGGTAATGTAAACTAATAAAACTGGTATGAGGATTCCTCAAAATCTACAAATAGAAATTCCAGTTGACCCACCTATACGTCTCCTGGGCATATTTCCAAAAGGCTCTAAAGACCTCATATTAGACTGATACATGCATATCTTTGCTGTTTATACCAGCATAACTCACAATAGTTAAGCCACTGCCACATTCTCGATGTGTCAACAGATGAACATCCATGGAAAATGTGGTATTTATACACAAGCAATATACTTTACTCATAAATAACAAAGTTGTTTATTTGCAGAAAAATGGAGAGAAATTGAGACAATTATGATGAACAGAATAAGCCAGATACAGAAAATTAAATATCACATGCTTCCTTCCAGAAACCTAAAATATAATAAATGGATGAAGAAAGAAAGAAAGAAAGAAATGATTGTAAACTAGAAGGGAGATTAGGAGATAGTGAAGGAATCAGGGGAGAGGGGAAGAAAAAGAAAAAGGGCCAAGGAATTCTAACTGAGCAATATACTGATTTCAAAATGTCACTATTCTGTAGTACAAACATGCAGTAAAAATAAGATAAAATGTAACTAGAAAAAAAAAGAATGTGTTAGTCATTTTCTTTTGGTCCATAAGATTTAATTTTTGCATTTAAAGATTGAGTATTTTTGCTTTCCATGTTAATTCATAGATGCTTTCCAGCATTTTGTAAATTATTCCTCTATTGCTTTTACTGTGTCACACATATTTTGCTTTTGATCATTGTTAGGATGACCCTCCCCAGATGCCAAAATGGCCATCACTGGTTTCTCACAAAGCCCCTTCCCCCGTCTCTGTGCCAGAATCTCCCACCAAAACAAAGACCCCTCCCCCCGACTAGGGTCCTCAATTAGTTCTGTCGCGCCAATTTACCCAGGGGTGTTACCCACCACCCAATCACCCCATGTAGAAAGGACCAATCCTAAATGCACACTTTCAAGCCTCCAACGTCACGAAAGGGGGGGGGCGGCTAAGGGATAAAAGGGCACTCTCACTCGAGTGACAGGGGGAGCTGTAACACCTTAATAAAGCGTCGTCAGCCTTTTCCCTTCCCCCTCCCTCCATGTAAACCTAACAATCATCACTTCATTTCTATTTTTTTTTTTATATCTGGATTACATCTTTTTCCTTGGTGACTATGTAATTTCATGTTTCTTCTTTAAAAATCTTTCTCACTCATAAGAAAATTTTTAAAATATAAGTTTTAACCCAATGTTTTATTAAATGTTGTATTTTTTTATGTTTAGATAATTTATTTTTATTTTTGTGATGCTATATAATACCTAACTTCCTTAAAGGGGGTCGACATAGTTTACTGACTAGATGGTCTGTTTCCGGCTAAAGCATCACTTAAATTTGATGCTAATTCACCTGCTTTGTTCCCTATTCTCATTTGATCTGGTACTTTTCCAAAAAGTTCTCAGTCACTTTTGGACATTACTTTTTTTTCTATATGGATTTTTGAAACAACTTACTGAGTTCAAAATCTCTTTCCTAGATTTTAATTGTGGTCATGTTGTGTTTATATACTTAAAGATGAGAATTTATGTATTTTCAAGATTTTCAAGATTGGGTTTTCCACAGAGAAATATTACCAAGGCATATTTTTGCTTCCCTATTCATTATGCATAATTCCTCAGGGTCATTAGGGTATTTAATAGTTTTTATTAAAATTGTGTCAGAGGGGCTGGCGATTTAGCTCAGTGGTTAGAGTGTTTGCCTCACATGCACAAGGCCCTGAGTTCAGTCCCCAGAACAAAAAGAAAGAAAGAAAGAAAGAAAGAAAGAAAGAAAGAAAGAAAGAAAGAAAGAAAGGAGGAAAGAAAGAAATTGTGTCAGGGATCAGTATTTTTATTAGATTTTTCAAGTTAGTTACTGCTAATGAATAAAAATGTATTGCATTTTTCTATATTACCTTTCAGTTCAACTTAATTGTTCTAATAGCATTTCATTTGATTCTTTGGTGTTCTCTATGTAGATAATTACATTGCATGCAAATGGTGGAAGTGTGTTCCTTTCTTTGGTAATATTTACACATCTTTTTATTTCATAATTGCATTAGTCTATATATTCGCAATGGTGTGAAACGGTAGAAAAATAGTTTTAAAATTTTTATTGAAATCATTTTTAGTGGGAATGACTTTAATATGTAACTACTAAGAAAGCTACTTATGGTTGGTTTGCTACAGCAAGAAAAAAATTTTATCACATTAAATACCTTTCTTCTACTTCGTGAAGTCTTATTATTGAGATGATTTCATGCCAGTTAGAGACCCGATGAAAACAATACAGGTGCGTCCACTAAAGCATTGCATTTAAGCAGTAGAGCACAAATTTTCTCATTCTATTAGTGAGTCTAAAAAAACACCAGAGTTTCGGTAAAGAACGGAAATTTATTTCTTACCCTTCTGAAGGTGAGAAGCTCGAGATGAAGGTGCTGACATTGGGATCTGGGGAGTGCTGCTGTCTGTTTCCAAGATAGCTCCTTGTGCCTGTGGTCTCACCTGGGGGAAGGTGGGAGGGGCAATCGGCACAGCCTGTGGGTGCTTTCTGCGTGTTAATCCTGTTCCTGAAAGCCGGCCTTCATGGGTTGATCGCGTCCCGCAGGCCAGGCCCCTTGACACTGTCACAATGGGGATTAAGCTTTGATATGATTTTTAGAGGGAATGCTATTTCTTTTTAGTTCATTATATAGACCAGGCTGGCCTTGATCTCACTATGTAGCTCAGATTGGCCTTGAACACGTGGCCATCATCCTGCCTCAGCCTCGCGAGTGCTGGGATTCCAGGTGTGGGCCACCACACCCAGCCTGAGGACGCCATTCTGCAAACCGCAGCTCCAAATGGTCCAGCGGTCATCTGAGCAGCTGGTGAACCTGGTACAGGAGAGATTCATTCTTCCTCCTGAGAAGGGTGATTGCTCCCCGGCAGCCTTGAATTCTGAAAAACAGAACTCTGTCATAACGCCGAAGCTTACAGGTTCAGTGAGGACACCTGCTGTGTTCTCTCGTATCTTACGCTCGGATCTCACTCCTCACCCCCTTCCCGCCAGAACTCCAGTATCCGCTAAAATGCTCAGAATGGTTTTTCTTTAATTTGTAAATATAAAAGGTAGCATTAGCATATTTTTAGCACTGAACAATCAATTCTCAAAATAAATTCACCTAAGTATTGTCAACATACTGAACCAGAGAAAAAGAGACCGCGACCTCAGGACAGCAGCAACGAGCTTTATTAGGAGCAAAGCCAGAGGGGGACCCTCTCCCAAGCGTGAAGGTGAGCGGAGAAGCCTTAGAAC